>AWWV01006954.1:0-78777 GCA_001974805.1 Corchorus capsularis
AAAAACCTTTCTTTTCTTTTTTGCGTTGAATTGTCTATTTTTCTGACTATTGTGGTAAAAAAAATTGAGGAAAAATTTTTCGGATAAGTTTTTGCAAAATTTTATCCGAAATCGTTTACTAATCACGGTTTATGATTATAAACGCGTTCCAGGTTCCCGGCTCAGTTTTGCAAGATTTTTGACGCAAAGACTCCTTGAAATATCTATTTTTATTGAACCAAATCTCAGCCATATCGGATATAAGGATGTTTTTTCGAGCATATCAATCTTGTTTCGATTTAATTAGGAATTAATTCGGAAAAAAAAATGGAAAAAACCATAATAGAAGCGTGAAAAGCCCGTAAATATTTTTGGCGTTGAATTATATATTTTTTCTGAGTTTTGTGTCAAAAAATTAAGAAAAAACTTTTCTGGTAAGTTTTTAGCAAATATCGTGTACTAACCATCACTGCTTTTGGCTAAAAACGCGTTCCCGAGCCCCGGCTCAATTTTGCATAATTTTTGGCGCAAAAACTCCTTGAAATATGTATATTTATTGAACCAAATGTCAGCCACACTGGATATAAGGATATGTTTTTACGAGCATCTGAATCCTGTTTCGTTTTAATTAGAAATTAATTCGGAAAAAAATTTGGAAAAATGATATTAGAAGCATGAAAAGACCATCAATCTTTTTGGTGTTGAATTATATATTTTTTCTGAGTATTATGGCAAAAAATTGTAAAGAAATAATTTCGGGTCAGTTTTCATCCGAAATCGTGTACTAATCATCACGGTTTTTTGGTTAAAAAACGCATTTCGAGGCCCCGGCTCAGTTTTAAATGAATTTTGGCAGGGAGACTCCTTGAAATATCTATATTCATCTAACCAAATCTCGGCCACATTAGATTTAAGGATTTTTTTTACGAGCATCTAAATATTGTTTCGATTTAATTAGAAATAAATTGTAAAAAAATGGAATAAGCATATTTAAAGTGAGAAAAACCTTTCTTTTCTTTTTTGCGTTGAATTGTCTATTTTTTCTGACTATTGTGGTAAAAAAAATTGAGGAAAAATTTTTCGGATAAGTTTTTGCAAAATTTTATCCGAAATCGTTTACTAATCACGGTTTATGATTATAAACGCGTTCCAGGGCCCCGGCTCAGTTTTGCAAGATTTTTGACGCAAAGACTCCTTGAAATATCTATTTTCATTGAACCAAATCTCAGCCATATCGGATATAAGGATTTTTTTTCGAGCATATCAATCTTGTTTCGATTTAATTAGGAATTAATTCGGAAAAAAATGGAAAAACCATAATAGAAGCGTGAAAAGCCCGTCAATATTTTTGGCGTTGAATTATATATTTTTTCTAAGTATTGTGACAAAAAATTAAGAAAAAACTTTTCTGGTAAGTTTTTAGCAAAAACCGTGTACTAATCATCTCTGCTTTTGGCTAAAAACGCGTTCCCGAGCCCCGACTCAATTTTGCATAATTTTTGGCGCAAAAACTCCTTGAAATATGTACATTTATCGAACCAAATTTCAACCAAACTGGAAATAAGGTTTTGTTTTTACGAGCATCTGAATCCTGTTTCGTTTTAATTAGAAATTAATTCGGAAATTTTTTTTGGAAAAATGATTTAGAAGCATGAAAAGACCATCAATCTTTTTGTTGTTGAATTATATATTTTTTCTGAGTATTATGGCAAAAAATTGTAAAGAAATAATTTCGGGTCAGTTTTCATCCGAAATTGTGTACTAATCATCACGGTTTTTTGGCTAAAAAACGCATTTCGAGGCCCCGGCTCAGTTTTAAATGATTTTTGGCAGGGAGACTCCTTGAAATATCTATATTCATCTAACCAAATCTCGGCCACCTTAGATTTAAGGATTTTTTTTACGAGCATCTAAATATTGTTTCGATTTAATTAGAAATAAATTGTAAAAAAATGGAATAAGCATATTTAAAGTGAGAAAAAGCTTTCTTTTTTTTTGCATTGAATTGTCTATTTTTTCTGACTATTGTGGTAAAAAAAATTGAGGAAAAATTTTTCGGATAAGTTTTTGCAAAATTTTATCCGAAATCGTTTACTCATCACGGTTTATGATTATAAACGCGTTCCAGAGCCCCGGCTTAGTTTTGCAAGATTTTTGACGTAAAGACTCCTTGAAATATCTATATTCATCGAATCAAATCTCAGCAATATAGGATATAAGAATTTCTTTTTTTGAGCATCTCAATCTTGTTTCGACTTAAATAGAAATTAATTCGGAAAAAAAAATGGAAAAACGATATTAGAAGCGTGAAAAGCATATCAAATTTTTTGGCGTCCAATTATATACTTTTTCTGAGTATTGTGCCAAAAAGTTGAGAAAAAACTTTTCGAGTCAGTTTTTAGTCGAAATCGTGTACTAACCATCACGGTTTTTAACTAAAAATGCGTTCAGGAGCCCCGACTCAATTTTGCATGATTTTTGGCGCAAAGACTCCTTGAAATATCTATTTTCATTGAACCAAATCTCAGCCATATCGGATATAATGATTTTTTTCCGAGCGTCTCAATCTTGTTTCGATTTAATTAGGAATTAATTCGGAAAAAAAATGGAAAAACCATAATAGAAGCGTGAAAAGCCCGTCAATATTTTTGGCGTTGAATTATATATTTTTTTCTGAGTATTGTGGCAAAAAATTAAGAAAAAACTTTTCTGGTAAGTTTTTAGCAAAAATCGTGTAATAACCATCACGGTTTTGGCTAAAAACGCGTTCCCGAGCCCCGACTCAATTTTGCTTGATTTTTTGCGCAAAAACTCCTTGAAATATGTATATTCATCAAACCAAATGTCAGCCACATTGGATATAAGGATTTGTTTTTACGAGCATCTTAATCTTATTTCGATTTACTTAGAAATTAATTAGGAAAAAAATTTGAAAAATGATATTGGAAGCATGAAAAAACCATCAATATTTTTGGTGTTAAATTATATATTTTTTCTGAGTATTGTGGGAAAAAATTGTAAAAAAATAATTTCGGTTCAGTTTTTATCCGAAATCGTGTACTAACCATCACAGTTTTTGGGTTTAAAACGCGTTTCGGGGCCCCGGATCAATTTTGCATGATTTTTGGCAGAAAGACTCCTTGAAATATCTTTATTCATCTAACCAAATCTCAGGCACAGTAGACTTAAGGATTTATTTTTACGAGCATCTGAATATTGTTTCGATTTAAATAGAAATAAATTGTAAAAAAATGGAATAACCATATTTAAAGCGAGAAAACCTTTCATTTTTGTATGCGTTGAATTGTGTATTTTTTCTGACTATTGTGGCAAAAAAACTGAGGAAAAATTTTTCGGATCAGTTTTTGTAAAATTTTATCCGAAATTGTTTACTCATCACGGTTTATGATTATAAACGCGTTCCGGGGTTTCAGCTCAGTTTTGCAAGATTTTAGACGCAAAAACTCCTTGAAATATCTATATTCATGAATCAAATCTCAGCAATATTCGATATAAGGATTTCTTTTTTTTTTTGCATCGCAATCTTGTTTCGACTTAAATAGAAATTAATTCGGAAAAAAAATGGAAAAACGATATTAGAAGCGTGAAAAGCCTATCAACTTTTTTGGCGTCCAATTATATACTTTTTCTGAGTATTGTGCCAAAAAGTTGAGAAAAAACTTTTCGGGTCAATTTTTAGTCGAAATCGTGTACTAACCATCATGGTTTTTAACTAAAAATGCGTTCAGGAGCCCCGACTCAATTTTGCATGGTTTTTGGAGCAAAGACTCCTTGAAATATCTATTTTCATTGAACCAAATCTCAGCCATATCGGATATAATGATTTTTTTCCGAGCATCTCAATCTTGTTTCAATTTAATTAGGAATTAATTCGGAAAAAAAATGGAAAAACCATAATAGAAGCGTGAAAAGCCCGTCATTATTTTTGGCGTTGAATTATATATTTTTTTCTGAGTATTGTGGCAAAAAATTAAGAAAAAACTTTTCTGGTAAGTTCGTGTACTAACCATCACGGTTTTTGGCTAAAAATGCATTCCGAGCCCCGACTCAATTTTGTATGATTTTTGGTGCCAAAACTCCTTGAAATATGTATATTTATCGAACCAAATGTCAGCCACATTGGAAATAAGGTTTTGTTTTTACGAGCATCTGAATCTTGTTTCGTTTTAATTAGAAATTAATTCGGAAAAAAAATTGGAAAAACGAGATTAGAAGCATGAAAAGACCATCAATCTTTTTGGTGTTTAATTATATATTTTTTCTGAGTATTGTTGCAAAAAATTGTAAAAAAATAATTTCGGGTCAGTTTTTATCCGAAATCGTGTATTAACTAACCATCACGGTTTTAGGGCTAAAAACGCATTTCGGGGCCCTGGCTCAGTTTTGCATGATTTTTGGTAGAAAGACTCCTTGAAATATCTATACTCATCTAACCAAATCTCAGCCACATTAGATTTAAGGATTTGTTTTTACGAGCATCTGAATATTTGTTTCGATTTAATTAGAAATAAATTGGTAAAAAACGGAATAACCATATTTAAAGCAAGAAAAACCTTTCATTTTTTTTTGCGTTGAATTGTGTATATTTTATGACTATTGCGGCAAAAAAATTGAGGAAAAATTTTTCGGATCAGTTTTTACAAATTTTATCCGAAATTGTTTACTCATCACGGTTTATGATTAAAAACGCGTTTCGGGGCCCCAGCTCAGTTTTGCAAGATTTTTGACGTAAAGACTCCTTAAAATATCTATATCCATCGAATCAAATCTCAGCAATATTGGATATAAGGATTTCTTTTTTTTAGCATCTCAATCTTGTTTCGACTTAAATAGAAATTAATTCGAAAAAAAAAGGAAAAACGATATTAGAAAAGTGAAAATGCTATCAATCTTTTTGACGTCTAATTATATACTTTTTCTGAGTATTGTGGCAAAAAAATTGAGAGAAACTTTTCGGTTCAGTTTTTAGTCGAAATCATGTATTTTGGCTAAAAACGCGTTCAGGAGCCCCGACTCAATTTTGCATGATTTTTGGCGGAAAGACTGCTTGAAATATCTATTTTCATTGAACCAAATCTCAGCCATATTGGATATGAGGATTTTTTTTTTCGAGCATCTCAATCTTGTTTTGATTTAATTAGGAATTAATTTGGAAAAAAATGGAAAAACGATATTAGAAGCGTGAAATGCCCGTCAATCTTTTTAGCGTTGAATTATATATTTTGTTCTGAGTATTGTGGAAAAAAAATTAAGAAAAAACTTTTCTGGTCAGTTTTTAGTCAAAATCGTGTATTAACCATCACGGTTTTTGCTAAAAACGCGTTCCCGAGCCCTAGCTCAATTTTGCATGATTTTTGGCGCAAAACCTTCTTGAAATATCTATATTCATCGAACCAAATGTCAGCCACATTGGATATAAGGATTTGTTTTTACGAGCATCTGAATCTTGTTTCGATTGAATTAGAAATTAATTCGGAAAAAAATTGGAAAAATGATATTAGAAGCATGAAAAGACCATCAATCTTTTTGGTGTTGAATTATATATTTTTTTCGAGTATTGTGGCAAAAAATTCTAAAAAAAAAGGATTTCGGGTCAGTTTTTATCCGAAATCTTGTACTAACCATAACGATTTTTGGGCTAAAAACGCGTTTCGAGGCCCCGGCTCAATTTTGTATTATTTTTGGCAGAAAGACTCCTTGAAATATCTATATTCATCTAACCAAGTCTCAGCCACATTAGATTTAAGGATATTTTTTTACAAGCATTTGAATATTGTTTCGATTTAATTAGAAATAAATTGGAAAAACTGGAATAACCATATTTAAAGCGAGAAAAACCTTTCTTTTTTTTTGCGTTGAATTGTGTATTTTTTTCTAACTGTTGTGGCAAAAAAAATTGAGAAAATATTTTTCGGATCAGTTTTTGCAAAATTTTATCCGAAATCGTTTAGTTATCACGATTTATGATTAAAAACGCGTTCCGTGGCCCCGGCTCAATTTTGCAAGATTTTTGACGTAAAGACTTCTTGAAATATCTATATTCATCGAATTAAATCTTAGCAATATTGGATATAAGGATTTCTTTTTTTGAGCATCTCAATCTTATTTCAACTTAAATAGAAATTAATTCGGTAAAAATGGAAAAACGATATTAAAAGCGTGAAAAGCCTATCAATCTTTTTTGCATTTAATTATATACTTTTTCTGAGTATTGTGGCAAAAAATTGAGAAAAAAACTTTTCGGATCAGTTTTTAGTCGAAATCATGTACTAATCATCACGATTTTTCGCTAAAAACGCATTTGACTAAAAACGCATTCAGGAACCCCGGTTCAATTTTACATGATTTTTGGCACATGCCTCATGGACATGGAAAAGGAGTCCATGGCAAAGGAGGTAAGTAATAACTTCACATAAGCCATCTGTCTCTCTTTTGTTTTCAAAATTTTTTTTTTTTTTGACAAATTAAAGTAAACCTGAAATGCTTTGGTGCAGGATATAATACGTGAATCCCTGGTGGATTCCTTCAACTTGCCTATTTATGCTTCCTCTGCCAAGGAGATGAAAGAAATCATAGAAAGAAATGGTTGTTTTAGCATTGAGAGATTAGAAACAACACATCCCTTATCTGAGGCAATTGTCAAGCTTGATCCACGAGTTTTTGCAGCTCACATAAGAGCTGGCTTGTCAGGAATCATCAGCAAGCATTTTGGGAACAAGATTATTGATGAACTATATGATAGATTGGACAAGAAAGCTGAAGAGAACTCTTACTTGTTGAACAATCCAAGCTACACCCCCAATCAGTTGTTCATAGTTCTACGCAGATGATGGGTTAAGATCAGATGGATCTTAATTTACTAAAGTCCCTTTTTGCTCCCTAAACTTGTCTAAAATTGACCATTTGTCCCCTAAACTTTAATTTGGGATTTTTTGCCCCTAAACTTGCTATATGAGGACATGTTAGTCCCTCTCAAACGGTATTGTTGACGTTGCAATGCCACGTCGGACCAAAAATGCCATGTGGGAAGGCCACGTTAGACCAAGGCGCTGATGTGGTAATGTCACATCAGCAATATTGTTTGGGAGGGACTAAAATGGCTTCAATTTGCAAATTCAAGGGGCAAAATATCCAAAATTAAAGTTTAGGGGCAAAACGCCAAAATCATACAAGTTCAGAGGGCAAAAAGGGCATTAAGTCGATCTTAATTAGAATAATGATCATTTACCTATTTGCTTGCTTTTGTCATGTAATAACTAGTTTCTCACTCACGTAACAGCCTTTTATTTTCAAGGCATGTATCAATGGCTCAACAGAAGTAAGCTTATTTGATTATAATAAATATGAACAAACTAGTCTTACATTAACAAGATTATGCTGTGAAGAGAAATATTCTTAAAATGGTGCTGGATTTGAGCTGCAAATTTCATCACTTTCGTTTCAAAACAACAGATAACTGACTTCCTCCTATGAAGTTTGACAGAACCGAGTCAAAAGACTCCTTCACTTTCTCAAGATGTCTATCAAATAATTCATTTGAAACATCATTTCCAAAATGCTTGCGGATAATACTTTCAAAACCAGCTCTCATATGCATTGCGCTTGCTCTTGCATCAATTTTTGAATCAGCCTCAGTCCTTAAATTCATGAACTCCAATCCTTCAATGGTAAAGCATCCATTTCTTTCAACCAGTTCAGTAATCTCCATTGAAGTGGGAGCATAAACAGGTAAGTTGAATGAATCCACTTGATCTTGACTTACTAATCCCTGTAACAAAATTGCCTCCATTAATGAACTCACAACATTTTTCATAAAGATTACAAGCTAATTTTTTAATTAGGAAAATTATTCAATACACCGTCAGTGGTGGAGTTTAGCAGACTGCACGTGCCGGTCTAGAAGGGTGACATGTCACCCTTTAGGGTCTAGATTGAAATATTAAAAATCTAATTAATTCTGAAACGGGGTACTTGTCAACCTTTGAACCCGTTTGTGGAGTCCAAAAACTACAGTAGTGACGGTGTATCAAATAATAAATATTTTGATTAACTTACCTCTTTTACCATATCATTCAAGCAGGAAGTGAGCCAATCAATCAAAATACCAGCTGGAATCTGAGAATAAGGTACCCCATTAGGGCAACCTAGTGAAATCATCACCATCATTCCTCCAGAAGCAATCTCTTCACTTCTTGCTTCCAAAAACCCTCCCATGTCCTTGCCAAATTGAGTTGAATAAGCCTTTATTACTGCATCTGATGCATTTGTATAGTGTATTTTCCCTCCGTTCCATGCAGGGGAACTCTTGTCTAGCAACTCTTTCGGTGCCTCGCTTAGCCAATGCAATGCAAAAGAGCAGTTGGCAAAATGCAGAAAGGACTGAGGGAATAATCTGCCATGGAAAGACCCCGGTACACCGGCTGCATAATATTGCTTTTCCTTTGGCATGGAGGTGAAGAGGGAATTGAAATCATTGGATTCATGGTCATTAAAGAAGACTTGGAATTCAGGAAATTTTGAAGCATGGATTTGGGATAATTGGTACTTTCTTTGCACAGCTTCTAGTATATTTTCCATTGCTTTAAAGGTATTTTGCCCAACTGAACACCCCAAATCAGCAAGACGAAATATGTTTGAACTAGAAGAGAATTTATTTATGTCAAGCTTTTCTAAAATTGCCTTACTGATTAGTCCCTTAACAGCATTTATGCCTGACTTCTGCAATATTGTGTAATTGTACAAGTTAAATACAGGGGAAAAAGAAAATCAGGTCAACTTTGAATAGAAATTATATTAAGGAAATTAGGGAATTTTACCTGGATATGGGAATTTTTTGCATAGCTATTGATGCCATTTCCAGCATTCATTGGATAGGATTCTGGCATTCCGATTGCTTTGTAATTTAATTAGTCTGAAATTAAAACTCTATAAATTTCTCTCTGATTTCTGCAATTAGTAGTTGTACTTGCTTATTTATACAAAAATCAAATTCAGTGATTTAAGTGTAACGTGAACTCTTAGACACAGATTTTGTCGGTTACCAACTTACCATCTTCAACAAAACGGTCATAAGAAATTGATTCTGAAACACTTGTTTTGTCTGAGAAATTTCTTGGTCCTTCCTTGGATACTCCTTTGAGAACAACTCAACAATATTTTTGTCAATACCAGAATTGACTTTTTCCTATTTAAAGAGATCAATGATTACTTAACTCTTAATCCTGATTTGGGATTCCAAATTGAAATATGAAAGAAAAAGATAAGTTAAGATCATTGTTATAACTATGGCACTAAACCTGTGAATAATTCTTAATTTTTAATCCATGGGGCACTTTCTAATGCATTGGTAATAATAATTTTTCGTTTTCACTTGAGATTCAAAATCAATCACGTTCTGCAACATTATAAAATTTGGGATGGTATCATTTTGCAGTTTGGGACAGCTGAAAGATGCTTTCTGGTTGTTAGTATACCAAGTAGCTGCATATTATTAGAGAATCAACTTCGGACAATCTCTAATTTTTATCTTTAATGGTATTGTCATATTGAAAACTTTTGTTTGTTTTGTTTGCATATCGTGTTAGAATTATCTTATGTGGTAGCCGCATTGAGTCATGACTAATCAATAGGAAGCTCTAGCAATGTCTATATTTTCTATTCACAAGATTTTTTTTTTGGCCGAATTCTATTTCACAAGATTCAAATCGGGGTCCAGTTAATTGGTGCAACAATGCACCAATTAGACACAAAACCCAAGAGATTAAGTCCCATTAATATATTAAAAATGTCTAATGATTGCATAAAAAGTAGGTATAGAATTCCTAAATAATAATTGTTCATAAGAGATAATTTGCATGTCAAAACTATCTTTTATACCAAAAAAAAGATGAAAAATCATTATGGTTAGTTTTTTAAGTCAAGAAAAATTTTAAAAAATAGTTTATAATATTTTCTAAAACCTTAATAGGATATCAAAATTTAAAATTTACCCTTTAAAAAATTATAGCATTTCTAGTTGGGGCTAAACCTTATTAAAATTGTTTATATTTTTTTCTAAAACCCCAAGATAATGGATCTCAAAATTTAAAATTTACCCTTAAAAATTTGGGATAAAATTTTTTTTGGGACTAAACTTAATGAAAAGTATTTAAATATTTTCAGAAAATAAAACTTCTATAAAAGAAATATGATTTTTATAGAGGTATAATAATCATAAGTAAAAGTTAAATATGTCTTATCATTACACTTATCACATGCCCCAAAACTTTTTCTTGGGTTCTGTGACTAAATGGTGCAAGGCCACCATTTAGCTTTTGCCTTACTGAAAAGACGAGTTTTCCCCAACTCCTCCGACAGACTCGACCATGTCATGTGTCATACATTAATCATTTTTGTTTGGTTCATGATAAACGTGGTTTGAAGGGCACCATTATTGATTACCTAATTCATACCAATCAATAAGTTCGACAATTGATTATAACTCGTTCAAAAAGATGAATTTTTATTATTATAACACTTAATTGACTTCTTATTCAAAGACAAACATCAATAGATGATCAAATTAAGTGTTATTGCCATAGTAGTACATATTTTTTTAACTTAAGACTTGAAATTATGGAAATTTCAACTAATGTAGTACATAGGATCAGGTAACTTGAAGGTGCGATTGCCGGTGTTGGTTCCCAACAGATCACTCCATTGATCACCAATATTCCCAATGATTCTATAGCCATTTTCCTCCAGGTTTTTCCTCGCATCTGATTTGTACTCCACGGCTGTTTTTCCCGAGTCAGATGATTGCCTGAAAAATATAAAACGTTATCCAAAATTAGTGAAAGAAACAAAAATTGATGTGGGGTACATTTATTTTCTAAATTATTTGGGTAGGAATTGCCTTTTAGATTGGGTCGAATCTTAAATCTCTGTCTAGGTATGGCCCATTTCAAGTAGTCCATGAACAATTTTTAAGTTAACCATGTTAATTAGTCCTTCAATTATTGGCATATATAATGCTCATTTCTTTCCCTAAACTTTTATTAAAGGGACATTTTTTCCTCTTAACTTTTAATTTGGAACTTTCAGTCCTTAAACTGTTAGAATCGGTACAATATCACCCTTGTAACATTTAATTTGGAACTAATTTCACTCCCTAAATTATCAAAATCGGTACAATTCTCCCCCTCTCCCCCCAAGAAATGTCATTCAATTTTTTATTTTTTATTTTGTTAAAAAAAGTTTAGATGAGGGGAGGTTGTCTTAGTCCAGGGTCAGGACATACCACAGGCCTCAAGGAGGGCTTACAGTGGTACTTACAGATCACCCACCAATGAGCAGTGGCGGATCCAGAAAAAATTTTCAGGGTGGGCACTATATTATAATTGGTAAAGTTATTTGCACTACCATAAACCATACTATTTTGCTACACTACCTATATCCAACGGTTGTTATTCAATTCAAGTCCACATCCAGCATTTATAAATGGTAATGTACAAGAGTAGTGTGCCTGTAGGGGTAGTACGCATAGCCCATTATTATTTATTTTGTAATAAATAGTAGACCTCTTGTTTTGGGTTTAAACTGAATATATATTTTATTAATGGCTTGTATATAGACTATGATCAATGGGTATTAAAATGAATTCGATCAATTAAGGGTGGGCATCTATAATAAAATTGGGTGGGCACTAAGACAAATTACATGCAACATATAATGGATTTTTAAAATCCAGGGTGGGCACGTGCCCACCCTATTGCCCTTGTACATCCACCCCTGCCAATGAGGACCATTGGCACGACTTAAACCCCAAATCTTAGAAGTAGAAGTCCAAAGTCTTATCAACTCAACCAACCTCAATCGGCAAATGTCATTCGATTTCACTTTCAATAACAAGTACTACTAAATTACTAATGTTTTTTTTAATGACTTAATTAATGATTAATACTATAACTTACTTGAGTACGAGCTTCTCCCAAGAGTGGTATCCAGCTTTCAGAAGATTAGTAGTTGTTACATTTCTTTCATCTTCTGATCTTCCAGTTATGAAAACAGGCTTAATTCCAACAGATAGTAACTTGCTGTATAGCGTAAGGCTCTCTGGTAAAGCTGGAGCTTCCCCTTCCATTACCCATTTGTTGAACAATGTCGAATTGTATGGCTCCACCCTAATATAACCAAAAAAAAACCATCAGGATTTATATACACATTTGTTTACAAATTAAAAATAAATATATAATAATAAAATAACTTTAAATAATTTTGCACTCTAAAATAAACAATAAAATATAAAAAATATATATATAATATTCTTAAAGTAACTGTTCTCGATTAGATATGCACTCTAATTATGATCTGGACAAAAAAAATCAATTATTTGATCATCTCATGTCTTCATCATATTTATTATAGAGTGACTAGCAAGTAAGTAATAATGCATGGCTCCATATTGACCGACATTAATGTCCTCAAGAGACACCCGGTGGTTAGAACTTGAGATTTTTTGTGGGATCGGTTCTGATTTCTGAGTTCAAATCCTGTGATGGGTAGGATGGAATTCCTATTGTGTAACTCATTTCAATATCACATTTATGAGTAGCAAAAAAAAAAACGACCGACATTAATGGAGTATAAATAATTAAACGTGTTCCATGCTTGGAAAACAAAACATGTCTAATATAAGCAATCCGACCAAAAAAAACAATCCGACAAAAGTTACAAAATATTTTTTAAAAATTTTCACCAAAAAAAATATTTTTTTAAATAGTAGTCTAAAATAAATGAAGCATATCATTTTAGTAAAAAAAATACATAATTTTCTAACACCAAAAAGAATACATAATTTCCACCCCATGTTCCATCATTTTGTTATTCAGTTTCAAATTTGACCATTTCATTTTTTTTCTAATAAATATATATATATATATATTTATTTATTTATTTATTTATTTGGCCATGTATTACTAATTCCCTGGCATAACATTATAAAATGAAAAAAAAAAATCAGAGCTACCTTGTCTTTAAATATATATATATATATATATATATATAAAGGAAAAAGTTCTAACAATGAATATATAGGAGAATGACATTCCCCTATAATATATAATCTTTTTGTTTACCAATAATTGTTGGAAAAAAGTAATTTAAAATGGTATTGTCGTGTATATATATCACATGTGTGTGCGGGCGCGCCTATTTATTGGAATAAATTAGTTACATTAAATCACGAAACAAGTAAATAAATCAAATAATTATCCATCAAATAAAAGATGTAGCAAAAAAGTATATCAAATAAATAAAGACATATAAAACAGAAAGTCGTGATCATAGAGATTTTTAGATTTCATGATAGGATCTATTTGTCAATATTTGTCAACAACACAGAGGGGACCAATGTTCTTTTTGACGAAACGGGAACACTACGTTATTTTGGGCTTTTTTTTTTGTAATTTTTTTTACAATCTTCCTAAATCCTAATTGTTTTGGTACAATCTTCCTATCCAATAGTCACTTGTGAATCCCGTCAATTCAATATTCTATCTATACTTGTTTTTCTATCTACAAAACTCAAATTCAAAACATTATTTAAGAGATATTAAACTCTTCTCACTCGATCTATAACTAGTTGGGTTTTTTCATGTTGAAGCAAATAACTAGAGTATAATATGGATATTATGATTTTTTTTTTGGCGATAGGATATTATGAATTTATTGAATGTTGTTTCAAGGTAAGATTTTAAATCTATGTAGGAAGAGCTTGCTTATGAAAATTTGCCGTTGCTAGAGGATGAGACTTTAGACTATTCTTGTCAAAATAATTCTTATTTTATTTCTTTTTTTTTCCTCACCCGGTATTCAGAGATTTGCTCTGACTAATCCGGATTCGACTCGGGTCGTGCATCTGGGTTTGGTGGGTGAGTCTACCAACAGGGGCGGCTGCGTACGTAAGGACTCGAACTTAAGACCTGTTTAAGCTGGAACAAGTCGTTTACCACTTGATCCAACCCCATACTGGTTATTCTTATTTTAATTCGATTCTTGAACAGAGCAACAAAATAAAAATTAATAATGCCATATAAATGAAGCAAACTAATTAAAATTTATGCAAAATGAACCTAATTAAAAAATTAAATTTAAATGTACAATATATATGTTAGATTATAATGAAGAGCCTGATTAATTATATACATACCCAAATCCATGCTGAGCATAGTAAGGCAAATTAGAGAGGGAAGTCTCATCAACATCAAAGACCCAAACATTCTTGCCGTCATTAGGCAGGTTGAGGCTTTGAGCATGAAGCAAAGCCTCGTCAGTTACCACCTTGGAGTCTAGCCGATACTGGTGGCCTAACATGTAGTGACCTACATAACCTTCACATTCTTGTGGAATAGTTTTCCACCCAATAATGTTATTAGTCTCGACGCCGAGACGCCAGCTTAGGCATGAGAGGCCCGGTACATGGCTTCCTCCGGCACCGGATTGTGGCCGGAGGAGGTGGATTTGGGGGAGTTGGTGATTGTGGTGGAGGAGAAGATGGTTCGCCGCTTGCGGTGATCCATCTGAAAATAATGGTAGAATGTTGGCAAGAAACAAGACTAGGGACGATGCCATGTGAACATGAAATATTGGTGACTAGTGATCGATATAGCCTGCCCAAGACAATTTGGCTCGTCTTTAAATAGAGGTGGGTTGGCTACAATCGTTACTCCCTTTCCTACTTGTTTATTACTAGTATTTAATTATTTGATTACATTCTGGCAAAAAGAAAAATTATTTGATTATTATATAACTACCTAATGATTATTATATAATATACCGTCAGTGTAAAGTTTAGACTAAATAAGCCGATTAAGAAATTGACATATATTTTCTTAAAATTTATTCTTTAAATAACACATGTCAATCATTTCAACCTCATATGTGTGATCAACTAAACTCTGCTAAAACATGATTCGTTATTAGCTTAAAGGTTTTACTAAAGTCTTTGAAGATATAATTTTAAATATCAGGTTTAAACTATAAATGTTTGATGTTTGTATCTATTTAATCATATTCGAATTAGGTTGGTCATCATTTAGACTTGTATGAGTCATATTTGCTATATAAGGATAAAATTCTCTCGAGAGTGATTCAAGTCTTGTGAATAACACTTAATTAAAACAATTGTATTATATATCTATATACGACAAAAGATATTTAGGCTATCAAAAGATAAAACATTTGAAACGTGTTAAAATATATGTAATCCAAGGGACCATTATTATGAATGGATAGCTAGCTATCCAATCAACATCAGATCATAAAGAGTGTTATGATCAGTGCAGTTGGTATGTATAGCTAGGTCGTTTCCAATTTTTTGTTTTTGTTTTTTTCTTTGTTTTGTTTTCGTTTTGTTTTTATTATTCATGTTTTAAAAATGAAAACATGTTTAGATAAACAAAATTTGTTTGTGTTTCCAAATAAAAAGAAAGAAAAAATTGGAAAAAATTGTAAACTACTATTCTTCAAAATGTTTATGTGTTTTGGAAAAACATGAAAATATAAAAATTTATTTTTATTTCAATTTCTAAAATGAAAACATACAATTAAACATGTTTATACCTGTTTTGGAAACAAAACAGGATTTGACAACAAAAACAAAAACAATACCAAAAGAACTTAAATTTTCGTTTTTTTTTTCAATATATGTGATTGGTTTATTACCCCACCAATCAATAAGTTTGACAATTGATTATTACTAGTTCAAAACATGCACGATTTTTATCATAAAAACACTTACTACTATTTGTTTTTAGAAGAACACTTAATTGATTTCTTATTCAAACAAGCATAAAAAATTAATGATCAAATTAAGTGTTATTGCCATAGTACATTTAGCTTAGGACTAGAAATTATGGAAATTTCAGCTAATATAGTACATAGGATCAGGCAGCTTGAAGGTCCGATTGCCAGTGTTGGTTCCCAACAGATCACTCCATTGATCACCTATATTCCCAATAATTCTGTAGCCATTTTCCTCAAGCTTTTTCCTTGCATTTGATTTGTACACCACGGCTGTTGTTCCCGACTCAGATGGTTGCCTGCAAATATAATATGTAAATCCAAAAAATTTAGTAGAAGAAAAAAAAAATGGGCTACATTTTATTTTCTCAATTATTTGGCCGGTAGGAACTTCCTTTTAGATTGGGTCTCTGTCTAGGTACGGCCCATTTCAATTAATTTTCCATGAACAATTCTCACCCATTTATAGTAGTCCTTGGAGCTACCAAAAATATAAATATACCACAAATAATTTCACCATCCAATTTCTATTTTAGACAATTTTATTTTCATGCTTTAATTTTTTTGAACAATGTAATTTTTAGTATTAATTAACGTGCGTGAGTCAAGTGAACGTTCAAATAAATGTGGATTAAAGGAAATTAAGTGTTGCATGGAGAGCCTCATCATATCATCCATGAAAAAAATGTGCATTAAACTTAGATAAACTTGAAAACTATTTAGATTATTAAATAATAATGGATATATGATGAATATTTCAAGATATATATTAACTAAAAAAGTAATGCTTTTTAATTGAATTTAGTTAATGAGTAGTACTCCCTCTGTCCCAAATTATCTGACCCTTTTGGGTCAAACTAATCCTAACTTTGACATTTAATTATAAAAAATATATATACAATCAAATTTTTAAAAAATATGTTTTGAAAAGTTTAAGACTTAACTTAATCCAAACATAATTTTTTAAAATTTTATTTTATATAATTTTTTTATAATTAAGGGTCAAAGTTTGGATTATTTTGACCCAAAAGGGTCAGATAATTTGGGACGGAGGGAGTATTATATTTTCTTACTTGAGTATGAGCTTCTCCCAAGTGCGGTATCCAGCTTTCTTAAGATTAGTAGCAGTTGCGCTTCGTTGATCTTCTGATCTTCCAGTTATGAAAACAGCTTTAATTCCAAGAGATAATAACTTGCTATACAGCTTAAGGCTCTCTGGCAAAGCTGGAGCTTTCCCTTCCATTACCCATTTGTTGAACAACGTGGCATTGAATGGCTCCACCCTAAGAAAAAACATAAAAAAGTTTCATTCATCTCATCAAGATTCATCAAAATTTGTTTACGAAATTGAATATAATAAAATTTTTGCAATCTAGCAATAAAAAATTAAAGAAACTGTTCTCGATAAGATATATTTGGCCAAAAAATCAATTATTTGATCAATCATATGTCTTTATTATCGTCATATATATTCATATCATAATAGAAATCATGGCTCATACTCCAAAAAAATAATTCGTGGCACATGGACCGAGATTTTAGATAAATTAAGGTGTTTCATGCTTGGAAAACAAAACATGTAAATTGTAAATTACGCTTTGTTTATTTATTTTTTAGTCTACTAAAGCTCAAATAAAATTTGATTAATTAATAGTAATAAATCACCAAACAAATAAAAAAATCATATAAAATCGACACAAAGTCTTGATAAAGATTTTTAGATTGGAAAATTTTAAATGTCCAGAAAAATTGACGAGAATTTTATCCCGAATGTGTCATGTGGGGTCATCCAATGTTTTGTAACAAAACCCCACTTAAATAGTGGTGAGACCAATCTACTTAACTAATTGTGTAACAACACGTCATGGAGGACAAAATTTCGAAACAATTTTTCTAGTCATGTGGCAATGCTCTTTTAGATTTTAGGATAGGATCTCTTTGTCAACAACACAAGTCATCAAGGCGATCAAGCCACCAATGTTCTTAATTAAGGGGTTTTTTTTTTTTTGGATAAACTCTCTAGTTGTGACTAATTTGAATCCTAACTAACTTGGATCCCTACCTTCACAAAATGTATCAAACTCCTCAAGTTCTCCTACTCGATCCATCAAGTGATGATATTAAAATATTTTGGTTATTTCATGCGATTGATGCAAACAAAAAGCAAGAGAGTATAATATGGATTATATAAGGATTTTATTGGATGTTATTTCAAGGCAAATTTGTAAATCTCGATAAGAAGAGCTTGCGCCAATGGAAACAGCCGGTTGCTAGAGGATGGGACTTAAGACTGATGATCATCTCGATCAAAATATTTTTATTTTCTTCGATTATTAAACAAAGAATCTAAAAATTTAATAATTCCATATATAAATGAAGCAAACTAATTAAACTATTTTAATGTAAAATGAACCTAAATGTCTCTATTTTGTTTCAGTTTCCTTTTCTTCATCATTTCTCCTTTTTCGGAGGAGAGGATTCAAATTCAACTGTTCTAACTAAGCATTCTCTTATGAGTTTTGCTACTTGACCCTCCACCCTCCAAAAGAAAACTTACTATAATTCTCAATTTATAGCCTAAGGGCTAAGCCTAAAATCCCATCAAAGGGATTTAGACTGCAAACTCTTCATATTTATAACTAGGGACTAAACTTGGATTTAATTTATTTTATTAAAATTAATTATTAGACAAGTTGGAAGAGCTTGAATATATATACATACCCAAATCCATGGTGAGCATAATAAGGCAAATTGGAGAGGGAAGTCTCGTCAACATCAAAGACCCAAACATTCTTGCCGTCTTTTGGGAGTTTTAGGGTCTGAGCAAAAAGCAAAGCCTCGTTGGTCACCGCCTTGGAGTCTAGCCGATACTGGTGGCCTAACATGTAGTGACCTACATAACCTTCGCACTCTTGAGGAATAGTTCTCCATCCAATAATGTTATTAGTCTCGACGCCGAGACGCCAGCTTAGGCATGACAAGCCCGGTACGTGGCTTCCTCCGGCACCGGATTGTGGCCGGAGGAGGTGAATTTGATGGTGGATGAGAGGAGGATCCGCCGCTTGCGGTGATCCCTCTGAAAATATTGGTAGGATCGTGTTGGCAAGAAACAAGACTAGCAACAATGCCATGTGTGAACAAAAATAGTATAGATTATAACTATTGGTGATTGGTGACAATTGGGCTCTTCTATTTAAATAGAGGCCGGCTATATATTCTGTCAGATTATTATTCCTTTTTTTATTTGTTTATTATTTCATTATTTGATTATATTCACTTAGAACATGTGATTATTATTATTGGCTTAAATTAAGCACAGGTTTTGCTAAAAGTCTTTTGAAATTAGTCAATTACTACCATCTTAGATAAAATACATTTCAAATTAGAATTGTCTTTTGAAAAGTCTTTTGAAATTAGTCAATTAAGCAGGTCTCGGGTTTGAGACCTTGCGTACGCAGCTACCCCTGTTGGGAGACTCACCCACTATAACTAGTTGCGCGACACGGATCGGATCCGGATTAATCAGGGCAAAATCCTGGATACCAGATGGGATACCAAAAAAAAAATTGTCACATTCATTGTCAAATACTATATATATATAAACCACAAGTATTTGAATCGGCCGGTTAATTTTATTTAAGTCTTAGGGTCGATCTACTATCATTTAATCGTGTTCGAATTAGATCAACTTACTATAAAAATATACCTCTTTCAAGGTTCGAATATTATGAATAAACAATTAAAATTACACAATTCTACACTAGGAGATATCTAGGCTATCAAGAAAATAAAAATATATAAATCCCCATTTCAAGGCTTCCGTAGAAAAATCAATGGATCTCTCCATTAATGCAGAGGATCCTTCCCTGTGAAAATATGTAAATCCGAAGGAAAGATTATCCCTATCCAATTATCAACAGGTGATTTGCTGATCTAAAAGAGTGTTATTATATAAATAAATACAGGTAAATTGTCCAATCATGAAATATTGTGTTTTTCAATATGTCGGATTTATTTGCTTTTTTTTTTCTTTTAATTTAGTATTATTTTCGTTCTTGTTTTATTCTATAATAAAAACACTATTATCAATGTGATTTTATCACTTTAATTACTTCTCTTAATTAGGAGTATACCGATATATATATATATATATATATAGATAAATATTTGACCTTTAAAAAAGCATGCATGATGCATTGGACAATCATAAAATGATTTTTACTTTCTTGGATTCGGAATTGATGGATAATATTACAGAGCATAAAACTTTATAATGGAAATCATTTTCAAAATTATTTCCTTCAAAGTCAAGATCTGATCCTGAAAATAGTAGGATTTTAATTAATTATAATTCTCCAAAAACCATATGCTTCATGCTTGCCGACCTAACTTCTCTCCTTTCAAGAGTGGAAAAAGCTGCGCAAATTGGTTTATACTTATCAAGTCTTTTTATAAGCAAAGAGACAAGAATTAAAGTTAATTACATGTCTCAAAATTGAAGTTGTTGTTTTACATATTGTATGTTCATGCATTGAAGTGATAAAATTAGCTTTTTTCCAAAAATTTTGTTGGCTAATTAACCTTAAAAAAGAGATCATGGCGACCGACTTTTATGAACTTGGGCATCTATGGGAAAGTTATATTATTATGCTTACTTTTCTTAGAATAATTAGGATACTGCAAATCTTGTTTGAAAACTTTTCATAAAAAGTTGTTTAGATATATAATGTAAACAAATTCCTACTTGGTGATCCTTTAATAAAGAAATTTTTTTTATGTGCTTTTTAAATCAATTTTCTCAACTAGAAAAGTGCACCTTATTTTTCTCTTAGAAAAAGGAAGGGAATGCACATTTTGACCTTTGAATAGTAGTAACCTTTTGGGCAATCATCTATAATTGTTTTCTTCCCTTAGATTCATGGTATTCACTAACACAATTGATGGACTATGTTACATGGAATCCCCTTTTCGTCAATGGAAAAAATGATTCTCAAAATGACTTTATGCAAAGTCAAGAACTAAAAGGCTTTATTAGCTTAACGAAATTTCAATAGGCAAAGTCGAGAACTAAAAAGAAAAAAAAACCCTCTAGTAGAATGCCATTGAATATGTTGGCCTTAATTATAATGCCAACCTTTCACAAAAATTCAAGGCATACAAATTCAAAAGTATTTGTAAGTAAAAGAATACCAGATAAGTTTAGTGCCTATTAAAAGAAAAGAAGAAGACAGGACAGCTTACAGTTACATGAGGGGGCAGAGGATATTCTAATAAGCCAAGTACATAATGCACACCGGGAGTCATCAGAGAATGTTTCTAACAGCTCAAGGCTTGCAAGCTTCTTGATTTTCAGATCGAAAACACTTCTGTTTCCATTTAGGGCCTTCCTTCCCGCTGTTGCTACTCTAGCTTAGCAGTAAACCAACCAATCAATGTAGTCCACCAAAAACCCACAATCTTCTCCCCCCTGCTCTACATTATTGTATTTCATCTATGCAATAATCCACAGTGTATCAAGAAATAAATCAGATAAAACTCTCAAGCAACATTACTGTAACTATGTAGGGTCAGCACCTATAAATCCTTTTCTGAGTTTCTCCATTCTGACTTATCTAGGGATATATTCGGTACAACATTGCTCAAATCATCTACCACACAAGCAGCAGTAAAACTTATAGTTAACCTTCCAAGTCATGCATTGGAAAGTCATCTCAAAGGGCTAACAACCCACCCAGTAATTGGATTCTGCCTGCGAACTTTGAATTTCTTCCTTGCACCACTTTGCAGCCGCTGAAGCACTGCATATGTAATTGAATCAGGTGTTAACCCCTGCTGCTTAAGTTTTGCATAGAGATCCACTGCTTCTGCAGTCCTCCCGCTCTTCTCAAGACAGTCAAGTAAAATATTGTATGTCACAATGTTAGGGTAGCAACCTTGAGCAAGCATTTCATCAAATAATGTGCAAGCCATCTCAACTTTATCTGTTTTTCCAAAGCACTCAATTAATGTGCTGTATGTTACAACATCTGGACTTAATCCTTCCTCTTGCATCTCCTTGAATCTCATATGAGCTTCATCTAGATTACCATTTTTCCCAAGGCAGTTGATCAAAGAATTATAAGAGACAATGTCAGGCTTACAATCGCTTTTCTCAAGTTCTTCAAATATATCGACGGCCTCATCAACTTTCCCAGCCCTTCCAAAGCTGGAAATTAACATATTGTAAGTAAATATGTCAGGTGAAGGGCCATCTCGTTTCATCTTTTTATAAAGATCATAAAGATGGGATATTTGCTTCAATCTACCAAGTGCTGAGCATACCGTGTTATACATGATGGTATCAGTAGTTATTCCCTTTTCATGAATCTTACTTAGCAGGTCCAGAGCCTCAGTTGTTTTACCTGCACTACACAGACTTTCCAACATTGACATGTAAGCATCCTTGTCTCCCTTATCATGGAAGCTCCACATGTTGCAAAATAACCGGTGAGCCTCACTTGCATGACCCAGTTTACTCAGTGTCCTTACAAGATATGCATATATCGACTTATTCATGTACTTCTTTGAGACTTCAACAACTTCATCGAGTTTATTAAGCCGCCCTTCTGCAACCAGGACATTTAGAATGACACTATATGTAAATTCATTGGGCCGACAATCTCTCTCCACCATTTTGGAAAAGAGGTAAATAACCTTGTCAACCATCCTCCCATTGGCTAGAGCCTGAATCATAGTATTATAAGCCATTAAATTAAGAGAACAACCCTTTGCTATCATTTCATCAAAAAGCTTCAGCGATTCATCACATCTACCAAGTTTTCCATTCAATCTAATCATAATTGTATAAGTGTACTCATCTGGCTGGCAATGCTTTTGTTTCATGTCTTGGAAAACCCCGTATGCCTGGTCAACCTGTCAAATACTGCAGATCAGATTATCACTACAGGGTCCATGGAACTGATACATTTAGAAACAAAATGAAATTGTAATATCATATCAGCAATTATATTGAATTGTTTCCTTAACATATACAAGGTACTCTTGAATTCATTACTAGGCAGCAAAAGTACCCTACTAAAACAACTGCCAAAGTTCCCTTGCAATTTCAAACTGGAAGTAACAATGTCGAAATTTGAAAAAATGAAACAGAAAAAGAGCTCACAGATAAATTCTACTATCAAGCAACACAATAATTCACCAAAATGAACCATCAAAAACTACCCTTTAAGCCTCTCTCATACATATGGAACACAAGCACCTAAAAAGAATCCTAGAATCCACTTTGAGCACTGAAATCTGAAATTCCTCAATTCTCTGTTTAGGAACCTAAACATGGGCTCAATAATATCGAGTTGGTTTTTAAAATGCAAATACCAATTTAAGAAGACATGAGAAAAAGGCCAAACCTTTTCATCCTTTGCCAAAGCGTGCAACAACATGTTGAAAGCAAAAATATCCAATTTGTAACCTTTCCTCTTCATTTCCTCATAAGCCGAAAACGCCTTCTCGGAGTCTCGTGACCTTAAGTAAGCTTGAACCAGACACTTATACGTATAAGCATTCATCTGCAAATCCCATTTCTTGACTAACCCTTTACACGTGTCCAAATCCTCAGTATTCCCGAAGAATCCGATGAGGATATTGACGGTAGATATATTGCCACGAATGCCTGACTTCAGCATGTCGTTAAGGAGAGACCGGACGGTGTCGAAGCGGTCGGAAAGAAAGGATTTTGAGAAGATGAGGAAGAGGCGGGAGTAAGTGAAAGCATCGTGACGGAAATTGGGGGAAAGGGAGGGGCAAAATTGGAAGAATTTCAAGGCGAGAGATGGGCATTTTATGGATTTGAGAATGAGGGAGACTTCGTTGGTGGTGAGAGTTGGGGAGAGGGAACAGAGGTATTGGGAGAGATCATAGAAAGGATCGGAACGGGATTTGGTGATGATTTGAGTGATTTTACAGATGAGGTGGTGGCGAGGGATTGGGTAGCCGCGGGGGTCAGCCGGGAGAGTAGGGGCGGAGACTTCGGCGGAGAGCGTGCGGCCGCTGGGGGAAGTTGAGGTTATTTTGGCTACGTATTTGGTGGCATAGTAGCGGCGGCTAATGGTTATGACTCGGCACAAGTGGCGGCGCTGGTTAATCTTCATGGAGGCTTTTGATCGGAGCCGCTTCAGCTCTCCTTAGTCTTTGAATAGAAAAACGGGAAGAGTGAAAAGAGTTGGAAAATAGTCAAAACTCAGGGAAACTCTAAACGACACCGTTTAGGTTTATATTTCATGGCAACTTTAGTAGAGTAATTGAAAAGAGACAATACCCAATTTGATGGGCTAATTTTGACATTCGATATATGATTGTTTATGTTACACACGTTGGATAAGCTTTTAGCTTTACAAATTTCAAATCAAAAATAAAATCTAAAACAAAATCTTGCTTCTTGATTCTTATGAAGCTGCTGTTTGGGTGTTTATACAGTGGAAAGTTTTTGGTGTTGATGATGGAAGCAAAACACAGAACACCATAAAAGCACCTAGTTTTAGCAGATTCTGACAATCTTAGTCAGGCCAAACCTTTGTTTCAATGTTTCTTCTTGTTACATTTCTTACATTGAAACAAAAGGGAAAAGGTGAAAACAACCTCTGTACCTTTATCTTAGCAATATGCAGATCAAATAAAAGGAGGAGTGGAGAAAAGAGATTACAAAGAATGCTTCCATCTCCAAGAGGTCTTTTTGCCACTGAACTAGAATATTCTGGTAAGTCACTGATCTGATTGATGATGATATTGTAACACTGCTGCTATTTAGGCCCTCTGGAGGCCTCACCAAACTAAACATCAGGGTGAGCATTTCTGAAAAAATGGGTGAGTGAGTCTGATGAATTTTGAAAGGGGGGATTTAATTTATAGCCAAAAGAAATGGCAGAAATTGAATAGTTTATTCATTTTGTATCATTTCTTGTCTGGAAACAGCCTGTTGTTCCCAAAATGGAACAGACATGGGTTTGATTTTGTATGGTAAGACAGAAGGGATTCTGATCTTCAGTTAAATGTTACAGTAAATGAAAGGATTTTTTTCCCATTTTACTATCTTATGTGAATTTGCTGCAAATTAATAGCTTTTTAGTCTTCATAAATGCTGATTAAAGTTTCTTTGTGCCTGTAAAAGTGCCTTTAACCAGGATTTTTAGTCTCTCCATTTTTGCTTTATGCAGTGTAGATAAAACAGGGATACCATGTACAAGTAGAATTAATCTCTTTTGTTTACCATTTCAAGAGTTTAGGTATATGAAACAGGGGTAATATCCTGGTTTGATACAAAATAAAATGAAGATTTCATACTGTATTTTGCTTCATGAAATTTTGATATTATGTTAGTCTTACCATTCAGCAAAGGCCTAGTCTAATTTTCTACTCAATGTTGCTAACTGGTTTCTGCATTTCCATATCTTCAAAGTTCGAAACAGCAACAAGTGGTAGTTGAGAACAATAGACAAAAAGCCCGTCAATATATACTTGTTTTTTTCCAAGTGATATATGAATTACATTTACATCTTGGTTAGTCTATGAATTACAAGCACCTTCTGGGAAATTAAATAATAATACAAGTTGATAAATCCTGCAGTATAGTTTTGTCAAACCTATATATGTAGATACTTAAGGTTATATCCTTGATGTGTTCTTTGATCTTTCACAGGGTGATGCTGATATCTTCTTTCCTACCCACTTTTGCCCTTTGGAATGCATTAATCATTACTGTTCAGAAAGGCTGAAACTGTAAAAACATAAATCATCCAAAGATTCCAAACAGGGGAAGAAGAGGACAACTATCTCTGTAATTAAGTTTGCTTAACTAATAACTATTGATATCGGACAGTCCATTTTTAATTGTACCAGCCCAACCCGCATACATTGCCATGCCAATTAGCTTAATTTTGTAGTATACATTTACAAGCTAAGCTTATTTGAGCCAGTCGGCTTTTTACTGTGGTAAATATCTCTCAATAATGATTTTAATATCTTCATTTACAAGATTCCAACTCGAAACCTTGTTTATGAAGAAATACCGAATCACTTATATACCAACTAATTGATGGTTCAATTAGCCTAATTACATATTCTAGCATATCATTTAGAGTAACATAACAAATCCCATTAATTTCTAGATTGCAATTAATCAATCCATATAATCACATTAATATCACATAAACAAGTTTGCAGTTTTATTAATTCTTAACACAATTACAGTGGTAATTACATAATCAAGCATACACATTGTTTTTAAGAACATGAATCATTCTTAATTGATCTTATTTGCGTTTCAATATGGCAAGAAGTTGAAGTCCATCCCTGTAACATGATTCCATTTGGTCAGAAATCTCTGACAACTTCACAACAAGCTGCTCGAACAATTCATCAATTGCCTCACTAGAAAAATGTGAGCGAAACATTCCTTCCATGGCAGCTCTCACATGCTTCACAAATACAGGAATGTCAATGGGACCTTTTAGCCATGGTGCAGGGTTCATCAATTCTATCACTTCCACATTGAAAAACCCATTTTCTTCCACTCCCTTAATGAATTCTCCAGGAGGACAAGCATATATTGGCAAGTTGAATGCATCAATTTCAGCTTCATTGACAGTCCCCTGTTTCATTGACAGTTTCAAATTCTTAGTATTTCATAAGAGAAACACAAACAGCTACTCTGTTGGTAGACTCACCCACCAAAAACAGGTGCGTGATACGGGTCGAATCCGGATTAATCAGAGTAAAGCTTTGGATACCGGATAGGGTAAAAAAAAATAAGAGAAACACAAAATCCTTTATATTATATTCTCAGTGGAACTAAGAGTCCAACACTCTACTATTTATCGTTTTACTTACCGATTTCGCCATGTCCATGAGGATGGATGCCATGCAATTGAACATCAAACCATTTGCAACTTGAGAATAAGGCATCCCATCAGGAATACTTGAACCAACAATTACCATCATTCCTCCTGGCACTATCTCTTGAGCTCTAGCATTCAAGAAATTGTTCAAGTCTTGAGCAAATTGAGTTGCATAAGCATTTAAAACTTCTTGTGGAGCACTTGTGTAGTGAATCCTGCCTTTGTTCCATGCAGGGGAATCCTTGTCTTGCAATTCCACCGGCAATTTGGAAAGCCAGTGCAATGAATACGAACAATGGGCTAAATGGAGAGATGATTTAGGTAAAACCTGGTTATAGAAAGAACCAGGAACCCCAGCAACTAAGTATTCCATTTCTTGTGGAAAAGAAGTAAAAAGGGTATTAAAATCATTGGTGGATTGATCATTAAAAATCACTTGAAATTCAGGCAAATTTTGAGATGTTGGACATTGAGATATGTACTTTTTCTTCACAATTTCTAGTAAATCTTTCATAGCGTTTAACGTATTTGATCCAACCCCACATCCGAAATCTGCAACGCGAATTATGTTTGAAATGGAACAGAAGGATTCAACATCAAGCTTCATCGTAATTTCATCTTCAATTTTGTTCTTCACAACATTTGCTGATAGTCTCTGCAAAATGGGTGAAATTAGTAATGAAAAAGTTGTGAATAAAATCCTTCTTCTTCGTCTTTTATATAATTTTTGTTTTGAATATGGGTTAGATTGTAAAACCTGGTAAGAGGAGTTGTTGGAGTAGCTGTTACTGCCATGTCCGCCGATCACCGGTGTCGGCTTTGATGAGTTCACGGCTGTCGGTATCTCATCGCCACTTCTCTTCGCGACTGAATTAGACACCACAGTCGTTGCCATTTCCCACCTCTCCGTTCCGTTGTCTTGCTATGTATTTTGACGTAGTGTTAATTGCATTACTAGCTACGTATATATAGAGAGCAAAAATTAAGTGAATAATTTTATAATTTGGTAGATTAATATGTTTTGGGTAGTGAACTTCGTTTTTTTTATAATCAATTAGATGAATTATTATACGTTATTATATGCTAAAACTTGAAATTATGGGTCCAAAGCATGATTATTATAAAAGAAAAGGACATGGTAGCTTACATAAACTCTATACATCGAAATATATATTCTGCCTTCACTTTCTTTCCCATCATTTTGAATAATTAAGGTCAATTTTTCGTACTTTTTCAAGCATAAAAAATTGTTTCACTTCTTATATATAATGCATCATGCATAGGACCACATCTCTCGTCAAAAAGGAAAAAGGAGAAAAAAAAAAGAAAACGATATTAAGGACCACAATATTTATTGATGGAGACATATAAGATTATTATATTTCCAATCAGTTTGTGGATATGGATCCATTTCGTTGTCAAAAACATATAGAAATGATAGAAAATCTTCAAATTTGTATAAGCAAAAATGAAATTTAGCTAATGTTATGTGAATCTTTGGCCAAAACTATGGTACCCTATTTCACTAAATAAATATATAAGGCAATATAATTGAGTGTGGTCCTTAAGATTTGGTTTGCAATCTTTAAAATTATATAAAATGACGATGGCTAGAAAGAACCTATAGCTAGCTTTTGTAGATTAAATTCAAATGGGGTTTCTAGACATCAAACCAAATCACTTTGTGATCACTTGTCTTCATGAGGAAGAAGCATGAATATCGTGGTACCAATAGGCATCATGGAGGAATGAATAATCATTGGGGCTAAAACCCAATTTGGACTTATTTTGCAAAAGTACTTGATTTGAATCCCATAAACATTTAGATATTTTAGAAAACAAACTAATATGGGTTAAACCTTTTGTGGGATTTAATACTTTATTACAATATTTTCTCCATTAAGCAATGTATATTTTAGTTAATTTCCTCAAAATCAATTGGTTTGGGTATATATTTATCAACCATTTGACACGCAAAGATTTCATTAGCTAGATGATAATCTCTTCAAAAGATAAATGGAAAAAGCTAATATCCTTCATCATTAACAAAATTCCTTGGATCGATTCCATTATCGATGAATAAGATCATAATCACATAATTTTTTTTCTTTCCCTTGATTTTTTGTTGTGCTTGTGCTCTCGAGAGCTTGTTGTTATTTTTCCTATTAGATATTAGATACTGGTTAATTTGAAATTCGTAAAAAGGAAAAAAAAACCATTTCTCTAATTTCATTTGTTGCTTTTTGAAAAATTCCTTCCTTTTTTAAAAAACATTTTCTTAAATTATGGGGAAAAGGCAACCTTTATAGAAAAAGGAAAAAGGGTGATAAAAGAATTTATACCCTAAAAACCAACGAAAGAGCTATAGCATTGGTCAATGCCTCCGAATCTTGCTAATTAAAAAAATTACTAGTAGCTCTACTAGGCTACTAGCTAGTACAAAAAGATTCTAAATAAAAGCATCTACATAAATTAAACAAGGAAAATTAGTACTGGTTTATCATGGACAATTTAATGTAATCTTTCATGAGGCATGATGCATAAAGTCAATTTAGTTCTATATGCTTATATAAAATTAATTCAATATTTCAACTTTAATTAAAATTTGTTTTGGTGACAGGAAAGCCACAACCAATCTATAACTATTCCCATGTTCTTCAAGAATAAGACGCATCTGTAAATATTTCATTATTCCTCCCAATATTTTTATAACCTCCCTATAACCCTAGCTAATTAGCTATGAGGCTAGCTCAAGGCTACAACTAGATCATAACCTTTTAATAAGAAAAATTAAGGTTTACTAAGAATTTCATATTTTTGTGATAGTCAATAGTAGTTGTCTAGTTTGGCCAAAAAAAAAAATAGTAGTTGTCTAGTTGATATGATAACTTCAATATGGAGAAAGAATTATTTGAAATAGTAACTTCAAAGAGTAATCATAGTTACTATCAAAACTTTGTTAATTAATCGAGTAAATGTCTCTCTTAAATAAATGTATGGATCAAGACTTGTGAATGGAGAATATATTGAAATAATTAGATTCTAAATTAATCAAAATTCAATGTAGTTATTGGTTATCAAGAGTTTTGTTGGCAGAATCCTAAGATTTAAGATATGATTAAAACTTGTATGATTTTATCAAACAAATATTTTCATTAGAAATGAAAACTCGGCCGCAATGTGGAATTAATATGTGTGAGTGAATATATAAATTTTTGAACATCATAAAATTTCAATCTATATCCTAATTATTCCATCTCTTGAAAATCTATTAAATATTGCATAATTATATACATATATTAACCTTGTAATAATTAATAATTAGTAGAATAGCATGGTCGAGCAGAGTAATTAGGATAATAATGAAAACAAATGGAGATGTATATAAAAATAAGAAGAAAAAATGGAATTGAACGAGGCAAACCGAGCACTAGGAAAACCCTTGGAACCCCATCAGGGTTAATGTTGGAGTTTGCAAAGCCTTTTGTTGTGTCTTCCAAAAGCCCCGCTTGATTTCTTAAAGGAGACAGACGTACGACGAGCAGGGCGTAAACAAATCAACAATCTTCTTATTGGTTTATTTTCATTTAAATACCAATTAATTAAGTGATTAATTAGGGTGGGTTATTATTCCTTCCTCAAGCTATAGGGCAATATATAAATATATATAGGTCAATCTTTTAATTAACGTAGGGCTGAACAGGACAACATGCAAAAACGTGAACAGTGTCATTTCTCATTTGTTTTGTGGGAAAAAAAAATTTATTAATTATATTTCAATCAAAAGTTCAAAACTCGATCGATCTTTCACCTCTTGTCCCCAACAACACATGCACCCCATATATTTAAGATCATAAAATTAATTGTCAAAAAAGGTTAGCTTAGTTTAACCTATATTATATTAATAGCATATATGATTTGGTCATTAATTAAGTTAATTTTGTCCAATTTAATAACATAATCTTGGTTTGTGCCAAAAAGAAAAAAAAACATAATCTTGGTCGGTTTATTTGTAATAGGCAATGGTTTTTTTCTAGCATTGCTGTAATAGGCAATGGTAAAAAAACATAATCTTACCCATCTAAAGCCAGTATTGGGCTTTGAGATATATATCAAGCCCGGACACTGACCCAAAACTTACCGGGCCAAAATTAAGACATTTGCTGCTTAGAAAAGGTTAGTAGGCCCAATTGTAATAGACTTGAGAGTTGAGACTTTGAGACTTGCCCTAAACATTTTTGAATGAATTTTTTTTTTCTGGATTACTAAATACCGCTGTCTTTTACTAGTTACCGTCCCCCTTTGGACAATTTTGCCCTTTATCTTATTTTCCATCAAACTTTAAACTTCTCAATTCTCTTGAATTCTGTTAACCTTCAAACTTTCAAACCTCAATCATTCAAAATCATTCAAGTAAAACAACATCAAAACTCATGAATAAAGATTTTTCGGATTGCAAATATGTGTTTTTTGAAGAAAAAAAATGATCTATTTATCATTAATCAAAGATTAAAGTCCTCTTGCTAATATTAAGATATCCATACCCATTTAAACTAAATGAATTGTCCAATACTTATTAAAGGACAAAAGAAAATTAAAGGAAAATCTTTAAAAAAAAACCTTTAAAGAAGAAGAACAAAAAAGGAAGAAGAAGAAGAAGAAGGCAAAAAAAAAAAAAAGGGGGTTGGACGCGACCCGCGTCACGACCCGGCCATGGCTGGATCACGCACGGGTCGCGACTCGTCGCGTGCGTCCCGCACCATGGCAAGTCACAACCCGCATGCGATCCAGCCATGACCGGGTCGCCACCAGCTTTTGTTTGTTTTTTTTCTTTCTTTTTTTGTTCTTCTTCTTCTTTGATTATTGATAAATTGATTTTTTTTTACTCTTTTTTTCAATAAAAAAATACTTTCAATGTGAAAATTCCTTTATCCATGAATTTTGATTTTGTTTTGCTTGAATGATTGAGATTTGAAAGGTTGAAAGTTGAAAGAATTTGAGAAAATTGAAAATTTTGAAGTTTGAAGGAAATGACAAAATAGTCCAAGAGGGACGGTGCCTAGTAAAAGGGGACGATATTTAGTAATATTTTTTTTATTGTTTTCTCAATACATATTCTTATTTACATATGTAATAATCCATCGTAACTTTATTTGTGGCTAACAATCTTCTTAATTGGTAACTAAAAAAGTGAAAATTAAGTTTAAGAAAAAAGTAAATTTGAATTATCACATTAATGTCATCCCACTACATGCAATAAATAAAGTATGAAAAATTACTTAATACACTATTAATGGAGTTTAGCAGATTACAAATACAGGTCTAGACGAGTGATATGTGTCCTTTAGGGACTAGATTTAAATATTTAAAATTTAATTAATTCAAAAAATTGACACATGACGCTGTGGAGTCCAAATTTTACACTGATAGTGTATAGAATAATTACCCATCAAGTATATCAACAAAAAAGAAATTGACCCAAAACTGCTAAAGCTACAAAAAGAGAAAAGAGAAAAGAAAACAAAAACAAAAACAAAAGGAAAAGGAAAAGGAAATTTTTGAAGCTCTAAAGCGAAATATTGGTGAAATTTGGTGATAGATCCATCTCAGTTGTCCAACTGATAAGGCTACTTGTATGGGGTATGAATCTTGTTCCATCTTTTAGAACATAAGATGTAACTTATACTGCTGAGGATTTCCAACTTTGCCGATGAAGCTTAGCAGCTGCTGCGGATTATGTTATATTTGCTCTCCTGATCCCTGTAGGCTTAAAAATATCAAAGAACCCAAAATAGGTTTATTTTTATACGTATAATATTGGCCTAAAAAGGTTTATTTTGTACGTACGTATTGACGTATTGTGTTTCCTGGGTGAATAGTAAATAGGATGGTAGATAGGTACCGCCGTACCGGGTTAAAAGTGGAAGTTCCAATGGGCTCTAGGGCCGGTAGCAATCTTACTAGAAGGAAAATTGGATTGAACTTGGAGAATTAATCCATGGGCCTTGAAATGTGACACTCGGTGAAAACATAGTTTTTTGGGCCAAAAGTGACAACATAGGTTTGATTTTTCAGAATTGGCAATATTTAATCATTCATGTCCCCGATTAGAAAGAGATTAGTTTTAGATTAGTGAATATAGAAGGTAAACCGGATATAGTCAATATATAATATTGTAGAATATTACTATGAACAATTAATAATCAATTCCATCAAAAAGTACTATTTATACATCTTAAATATGTACATTACACAAGAAATTACACATTAAATATCCCAAACTATGCCTAGTACTCTTTATCACAAAATTTCCCCCTAAACAAACAACCACCTTTGTTGTTTTGTGAAACAAAAACTCCCCCAATATCTTTGTTTTAACCATACATTTCCCATACAAATTTCATGTGGCATAGCAAAAAAAATGAGGCTTTAGGCAATCCCCATTCCCCAAGCATGATCATGGATGAAAAAAAAAATTAAGACTTAAAAAACATTTCAATTTATCTCTAACACTTTAATCCCCAATATAATTAAATACTAATTAATCTTCAAAATGCTAGCATATATTTACCAAGGAAAACTTCACATGCAAACTTATCTTCCCTCTCTCTAATTGTAACCTTGCACCTGTAACAAGCCAATACCCTGGACTATCTTGAGGCCCTCTGCACAATTGCGACGTCTCCACAAACTTCAATAGCTTCGGCGTTTGAACCGGCACCGGCGGCCCCGTCGGGAATATGGCGGAATCCACCACAACCACCTCCGTCTTTTCCTTGACAGGGTTGCCTGTTAAAGACTGGCTGATGGCTGAAATCAAGCCAGAAGACCTTTGGGACATTCCAGAATTTGCATGTGCCCAACTTGATTGAACTAGAAACGAATCCGACACTTTTGAAAAGAGCAATCTAAGATGAAGAACATTCTTGGAATCATGTTTTTTAACATGTAATTGAGCTCCTGTAACAATGAACACAACATCTTTTCCGGCGGTCCATTTGGGGTTATACTTAACTGGGGCTGTGCATATGTGGGAAAATTTTTTGCGATGGATTGCTTCAAAGAACCGAACATCGGCTATGTCTTCCGATGCTTGCCAATATTGAACTTCGTCCATCTTGTCTTCGAATGTTTTTGGTGTAGTCGATAGGTGTTGAAGGTGAATTGCTAGCCTGCAGAGATTAAAAATTGACACAATTACAAACTTTGAAATACTAAAATCAATATTTTCATTGAAGAAAAAAAAATTGTTTAATTTGATTTGGTTCCATCGAGAGTTAGTTAATTATAGAATTAATACCCTTTTTCCCTCGAACTTGTAACGTTTGGACGTTTTACTCCATGGACTTCAATTTTGAATATTTTTCCCCTGCACTTCAATTTTAGGACGTTTTACCGCACCGTCAAGATGTTGATGTGGCAATGCCACGTGGCACAAAAATGTCACGTCAAACCAACCCGACCCACGTGGCATTGTCACGTCAGTGACTTGACTGTGCCATTAGGCTGAGGGGGAAAACGTCCCAAATTTGAAGTTCAGGAGGGAAAAATGTCCAAATTTGAAGTGCATGGAGTAAAATGGTCAAACGCTACAAGTTCAAGGGGGGAAATTATACTTTAGTCGTTAATTATAGGCTTGTTAGACATTTTGTCCCTTCCGAACATCCAAATTTATCAATTGTATGCCTGAACTTAATAAAAAATTTATAAATTAGTCCTTCATGGATAGAAATTGGTACGACTCCATTAAATTCCATCCAATTGTTAATGGATCCGTACCAGTTTATGCTAATTTATCCATTTTCTACAAATTGAGAGGCCAAAATGTTCATTAAGCCGTTAATTATATTATGAAATTCTGAAATCAAATTTATTAACAATTTTCATAGTTGCTATGTTACCTATTGCATTTCATGCCTTCAAGGTACAAGCGCATGCCGGTGACCGGCCTCATTCCTACGGTGACCTGATAATCAGAGCTAACAAATTTAGTTGTTGTCTAATGTTAAACATGGAAAATTAATTAAGATCATGAAATTTGTTATAACACTAGCTAGAATTAATATGTACCTGAGAAGTGTTAACATAAAGCTTAGGACCCATTAAGTTGAAGTTAAGAGATGGAGATGAAGAAGCCCTATGTGGAGAAGGAGCCAATGTCAATGGCAAGTCACTGTGAATAGGAGCCCAAATCTTGTGAGCTTGGAAGTCAAGAAAGTACTGTAAATCAGCTATGGGAGGCTTGTCTGCAAAATTGGAATTCCATCATAAATATATATGACAAGTCTTAAATTTTGCAAATTTGAGAATATGTTGATGAACAAATTAAGACTTACATCGAAGGTATAAATTGATGGCATGAGATAGGAAACCTTTGCCAGGGACACCAGGTTTAAGGAGAGAAGTGATGGGAATGAAGTCAAAAAGAATGGCATCGGGCATCATTGGAACCGTTAGAAGCCACTCGTAATGGCTACTAGATTCAGCTGGGAAGCCTCCCCTCTTTGAATTCATCACAGTAATTCCCTGCAAATACATTTCACTTCCCTTAATTATTGGTGTTTTCCCAACTTTCTTTCTTTTTTTTTTCTAACACAAAAATTTCTACTTAATACCTTTTTCGTAGCGTTTGGATGTTTTGGTCCCTAAACTTCAATTTTGGATATTTTACCCCCTAAACATCAATTTTGAGACGTTTTTGCCCCCTAGGCTAGCGGCACTGTCAAGACGCCAGACCAACTCGACCCACGCCACATCAGTGGCTTGACGGTGCCGTTACACTGAGGGGAGGAAAATTAAGTTGAAGTTCATGGGATAAAATATCCAAAATTGAAATTCATGTGACAAAACGTCTAAACATTACAAGTTTAGGAGGGAAAAGGTACTTTTTCCCAAAAGTTCCTGTTGTGACTTAGCAAGCAAGTAATAAGAAGTTCCTTTTCTGATATAATTAGTATGAATTGAAAAGAAACATTTGAATTGTAAGTATAAAATTGGACCTACGTACATTTTTGGTACTGACGGAAGGGAGGCAATAGCTATTGAAGGGAGTAGGTTGTAGATCAATGATATTGAAAGCCTCCGGTACCTGTACATTAATTAAAAAAATAAAAATAAAAAGAGTCAAATCAGAAGAAATGAGGCAATTTGCAACAATGGAACAAAGAGGATTGCTGCCCTACTTGGTTAGGTTCAGATGGACTATGAATTTGGTGAGATTCATATATTTAGGAATTACTCAGTGAGTTTTTTAAAAAGGGTATTGCTATTTCTTTAATAATAACTATAATAGTCCTGCAATATTAATTTAATCGAAATGGGTTTTTGACCCCTTTCTACATAACCCTTACTAAAAAGGGTTAAACTTTTTAATTGACCAAATTAGAAGATTAAAAGTCCTAATCAAGACTTTTCATTATAATTAATTGATTCAATATAACTTAACATCATTTTTTTTTAACTTGACATTGTTAGGGGTCGAATTCTAATTCTAACCACTAAGATTAAGAGTCCAACACTCTATAATCAGATCAAATGCCCGATGACAACCTAACATTCCTGTAATAAATAAACAAAACAAAAGTTGGGAATTAAGGGATAGCTAGAATTAATATAACCTTTTGTTTTTTGGTCTTTGGTATTGGGGGGTATAGCTGCAAGTGCCTGTAAACATTTGGTCACCAAGGTCTCGCAAATGCTGTTTGAGCTCTGAAGGCTCCAATTTGGAAGATTTGTCTTGCCTAACTGAAATTACATCATGGCCACCGATGCCTAACCCCACAATCACGTGAGTCCCGTATTTCTCTATGAATCTGCACCAATATTCATCCATTTTCCACATTCATTTTGGATTACATCAGGTAATATTGTCTGATCAGTCTAATTAATTATACCAACTTTCCTATGAAAATGATATTTAAGCTACATACGAAATGAATCAAATCGTACATCGTGAAACATATACAATTTCCTTGACATTAACGTAAACTAATTTCTTTGAAGAGGAACAAGAGACAAAGGTGGAAAATACTTGTACTTGTCTAATTAATCTTAGAATGTTTCATTTGGACAAAAGTACCATTTTCCTTTTTAAATTTGTAACTTTTGGATGTTTTGTCACTTGAACTTCAATTTTGGTCAATTTGCTCCCTGAATTCTCAATTTTGGACGTTTTGCCCCCTCTCAATGTATGACGGTGCCATTAGCCTAATCGTTTGAGAGAGGGGAAAACGTCCAAAATTGAAATTTAGGAGACAAAACGTTCAAACGCTACAAGTTTAAGGGACAAAAAGAGTGCTAAGTTGTTCCATTTGAGTAGATGTACGTACCAAAGAAATTTTGGAACATTATATACTAGGAGAATAATTAAAATCAATCAATCATAAAATATTTATCAAAGAAATTTCTACATAAATTAGCAGGGGAAAACCCATATAGCACATTTGTTTACTTTGAAATAGTTTAATTAAATTAAATCAAAATGAGTTTTTGAGGCTTTTCAAATTAAGGATTAAAAAACCAAAAAATTCAGTTTAGGCCACCAATTCAGATAGAGAAGGGAGTGGAATTTGGAAAAAGATGAATTTAACATTCAATAGAATGAATACACATCATTTAACAACTACTTTGACATTTTCAGAATTGATTTTTTTTCAATTAATTAAAAATCTTCTAACTTGCAAGGTCTACTTTCCAATTTTCAAACCAAATGTTGTATATGTGTATAGCCAATGTTTATTGTTTCCTCTTAATTACCATGAAAGGTACTCAAAAGAATATTCAATATGCCTAATTAGTGATCTAAAAATCAATAAAAAGAGATTAATTAATCTATAAATTTTGAAATAATTTGATTGATTAAACCTAGATATTTGTGTTGACATTTTTTGTATATGAGCAGAGAAGGGATTCTAGCAGGCTCTGAACTGGTTTAAATTTGCTGGCATTCGACGGTTCTAGCTTTCTAGTAGTTGATATTGTTGACTTTACCTAAAAACAACAGTGGGTGGACTAATTCTCATCTGGATAAAGAATTGACACAAATCCAACCTTTGACTGTAGGAAGAATGAAATTTGTCTGTTTCTCCACCTTATAATTTTTCCAATCTTAAAATCTTATATATGCCTCCTAAAAATAACTGTTTGACCAAACTTTGTTTCTACTAATTATTATAAAATTAACCTTACTTTGCAAATATTCAAAATTTTCTATATAAATATTTAAAATGAAAATGAAGAAAAAGTCCAAAAATCAATTTTCAAATTAAAAAGAAGATACACCCGAGTTGTTAGCTCAATTGGTAGGTGTACCGTGTCTGGACCGTGAGGTCTTGGATTCAAGTCTCACGGAATGTGAGTTTAGTTTGTAATTTGGTTTTTTGTGTATTTGGTAGGTAGATGGTTTATTTATGATAGCTTCTTAGTTTGAGTTGATTTCTCATTTAGATGTTTGGGCATATAGAGATTTATTCTGTTCACATGTACTCACTCAAAAAAAAAATTAAAAAGAAGACTATAATTATTGTTTGAATTTTCTTTTATGTCGTGGAAAAAAGTTTTCTTGTATTTGTGGAAAAGTATAGTTAATTTTTTCATACCAATTATATCTTTTTTGAGGGATCATACCAATTATATTTAAGGTAAGTATATGATAAAGTCAACTTATTCTTATAAATTTAGCAACTTAGGCCTTAGGGGGTACTCTTTCAGCAATTGAAACATTCTGCAAATTTTTTATAATTAATCACTGTCATATTCAACCCACAATTATTCTCAAAATTTTGCAACTAATTATAAATAAAATATACTATATCCTTATGAATGAATTATTAAGTGATGGAGCTCTTTCCGTTGAAATCAAATATTCAAAAGTTTTTAGCTTAAATCATGTGAGTCATGAAAATGAAAACAATAAATAAATTAGTTGGGGATCATGCATGTGAGTGAGATTGTCTAAGACATTTTTCCATAACCCAAATTAAAAAAAGGAGTCGCATGTAACACACGTAAATTGTCATGCCCATAAATATTGTGTGCTATTATTTTAATTAATTAAATTAGCTATCACTTTTTTCCTTTTTGCAAATATTTTCCTCTTAAAATAAAATTTAATATGAGTAACTTAATAAATGAGTTTGGCAAAAAAACATAAATGAATAACTTTGTAATTAGTACACTAAGTATAATATAATATGGCTAATTATTAAGTTAAGTTGTAACCGAAACTTGTACTATGATGGTAATAATTCTTTTCAAAGTCAAATTAAAACCCATTCTTACTCTGACAAACCAATTATATATCAATGAATGTGGTTGAAATAAAAGGCAAAGTTCACACAATTGAGAAATAAAAAGGCAATTTCACCCCAAAAAATTTAAAATGAAAAAAAAAATCCTATAACGTCATTAATTTGCAATAATGACTCATAATTAAGAGTTGAAGACCATGAATTCATCTAAATAACGTTTGAATATATATTATCAATGGCCTTAAATTACCCATTAGTTAAAATTTAAAAATAAAAAAGAAAGAAGGAAAATTAAGATTGAATAACGTACCTTGCGAGGGCACAAGGATCCCAAGCAGTAGGAACAGCATTAACAACTTCATCAGAAAGAAGAAGAGGACAACGATCGATATGAAGATTGAACAAGAAAATGAAATATCCATCAATTCCTAAGAATTTCGTATTTGCTGCATCTTTTGCCCATGAACCGCTTTGGAAACCAAACATTGCATTGAAATGTCCTGACGGAATTTTCCCAGGAATACTACTTTTCTGGTTGAAAAACTCAGCCATCTACCAATTGATCAAAACATGAAATTTTCAACTTTGGGTTTCATTCAAATTATGATTTTGACTTTGAAAAAAAAAACTCCATAAAATTTACCTGGTTGAAATCGAGAATATCAGACTGGTAACGAATTCTGTCGCCTTTATCACATCTGATATCGACAGGAACATCCTTGAATGATCCGAAACCGGGAATTGAAACCTCTGTTTTCTCTGTTTGGTTGAGTAGAATGATCCTGTCTTTGCCTTTGCAATACTTGAGACGAAAATCTGATGTTAAATCGAACCCTTTTCCCAGGCTGTTAAGAGCCTTTTCCACTATTCCAACTCCATTGCTCATCTCTTTTTTTCTCTGTTAAAGGACGACGACGAAGATATGAAGATTTTTGAAGAAGGAAAAGAAAAGTTTTGGGGGGTTTTATATTTAAATTAATTATGAGAAAGAATGGTACGACTGGGTATACGTTTATTTTTGTGGTGTTTCATGAATGAATGTGAAATGGTACATTTTTTGATTTATCAAGATATGAAAAAAAGGTCTAGGAAGTTTCGTTTTGTTTCGTTCCATTCCATTTCTTGTTTTTGAGCTCAGCTTTGACTACTCTTTTCTTCTTCTTTTTTTCTTCTTTTTTTTTTCTTTGATTTGTATTTATGGGATTATATAGAGGATGTTAGAATAGAATAATGTTTGCTTGTGTAAGTATCCTTTCACACTAAATGGTTTAAATTTCACAAAATTAATTAAATACCCAAATGAGAGGGCAGTGTCAAAGTTTCAACGTCAACTTTTATGAAAAACTCCAACATATTGCGTACACACAAGTGGATTTTTTTTTTTTTTCGCCAATTTCTAACTTATTCTTGCCATTGTTTTTTTTCCTTAATATTACTACATAATAATCATGAATGTGCTTTATCGGAAGGGATTATTCTCGGGTAATTAGAATTGAGATTTGAGAATAATTAATCCCCAAAGAAAAATCTAAGGAAATAAAACATGTTCTCAAAAAAAAGTGTAGTTTTAGTTTTATATATATACAAGTTCTTGAATCTTGAGTATTAAATCCGTGATTGTTTAAATTAATAAGAACGTTTAAATGCTTTATCAACATATATAATAATTTTTTTTGGTGAAAACATATATAATAATCTTAACAATACATTATGTTGCTATGGTTTGAACTATATCCATTAAAACTAAGAGTCTAACACTCTATCATTAAACCCCATTTGGGAGACCAAACAACACGTTTAGGTGTTTGGTAAGTTGGTCAATGGCCGATTGGGTTCCTATCAGTGGAAATCTTGACTGGTACTTTGAGCACCAGTGAAAATTTCCATCGATCAGTGGGTTCTTTTTTCCTTTCTGGCCTAACTATTTTATTCTTTTTAATCATCACACCGTTTATCATCTCTATCAAATAATATTCTTTTTGGTGATTTCAAGTTTTATCTCTCACCCACCATTATTTTTACCAAATACATTTCATTCTCATCTCACCAACATAATTCTAATATCACATGTACAATAAATAATCTTACTGGACTAATCTCATTGCTCTACCAACACATATCAAATGCCCGATGGCAACGATATGTTTTAAGTATATGTTTTTGTTGGTACTGTGATTTTGTGAATAGAAAATGCATTTTGCAATGCATATGATACAAATTTACTCAACTGAGGACTTGAACTTTGTAATACTCTTCACAAATAAGAAAATGCATGCAAATTGAATTATATATATTTACGTCTTTTTCATCTATACTTGAGGCTGCTAGGGATCAAATCTTAGTCACTAGAGCTAAGAGTCCAGTACTCTAACACTAGACCGAATACCCAATGACAATTATATATATTTACTTGAATCTTTCAAAACAAATTAATTGAGTTTAACTCATATTAATTACACTCACAAATTAAAATAATTTCTATATAAAATTTAATTAATTATTATTCAAAATTTGACAAACGGACTCATCCGATAAGTAAACAATTGAGTGAATTAATTAATTAAGTAGGGATAATGGTAGAATATAAGGATTTTTTTAGTCAAGGAATCAAAGAAAATTAAAAAAAGGAAAACGAAAAAGAATTAATGAATCTTTCAGATTTTTATAAATATACTTGAAGGCTAGCTATAATATACTATACCAAGCCATAAATTTTAATTTCTCAAGGATCACTTTCAGGTGAATTTCCAGCAACTTCACAATATATTAAAATTATCAGCAATTATTATTCTTTGGATTTGTTCTCATCGATCGTATGGAATTTTCATTTCAAAATTCAGAATTCTCTTCAACCGTCAATTTCACAATTAAATTAGTAATTAGTAAATCAATGGGAACTTACGCTGTCTAATTAAAGTGAATATTAATTAGTATATTCTTGTGAATCGCTAACGACTAAGAATAAAGTTGTAACTCAGTCATTATACATTTTCAAAGATTATATTTTTAAATGGGATTTGCATTATTTTTCCTCTTGGACAAGAAATTGGATTTGCATTTTTGTTATAAAAACAAGTCAACTAGAAGACAGGTAAGGTTAGGATTATCTCACTTGACTTTTGAGTTTTGATGGTTATTATGTTATTTATGTTATTATTATATATTGTTACAATAGTATTATTATTGATTATTGATGTCAACAAGGTGAAGTTTCCTAGTACACACGGAAATTGATTCCATTTTTTCAAAGGCAAACAAGGTGCTGTACCAAAAAAAAAGGCAAACAAGGTGAATGGGTCATATAAAACATAAACATCTAGATTACCATGTATATGTATATATGTATGAAGGAGTTCAGTGTCTTTCAAGTAAGGTTTCGAATTTGATTCTTGTTAATAGAGAGAATAGACGTTGAGAAAACTTCTTCTATTTACAATTTGATGCATCTCGACTTCGAATTAATCAGGAGACAACGTGACTACTAGATACCGAGAAACTTGTGCATGCAAAAAATGAAATATTTATATAAATAACAAAAAAATAAGTCATTTGGGTTTCAATTTTGGATTATGGAATTTAAGAGAAGGTTGGTTGAAGACAAGTGATTAGTGAGGAAACCTGGACAATGAGAAAGAGTCCAAGAGAGACTTTATCAATCCAAAGAGCTTTTGTAAAAGATAAAATAGCTCATGTTATACCTCTTCAATTATTGTTTCTTTTCTCATCTTCTCATCTAAAAGCTTGAAAATTGTATATTGTGTTCACAAATTGATTGAATTAATTTTGCCAAACTGACAACGAGAATGTCTGTGAAGCTGTGGGCCTAAAGCCCAAAGATTATTATAGGAAGTTTTCACACTAAAACACTCAAAAAGGGTCCCAATTTTCCGTACTATTTGCTTGTGAAGTGAAAGTGTGAAACCAAGTTGGTGACAAAATTGATTGAGTTGATAGCATTCAATATTTACTAATAAAATATAGGATTTAGATGGTATCAACACCTGATGAGTGAATTTGTAAAGTACCGCTATAAGTTCTCTTTGAAACTTATGATATGTCTCGATAGTTGATAATCAACGAGAGTATAAGAATATGCAGACTTATTCAATTAAACTTTTCTCTAAATAAAAAATTGACGGATGAATTTGTGAAACACCGTTATAAACTCTCTTTGCAACCAATAATATGCTTCGATACTTAGACGGGAACTTGCATCATCCATTCACCTAAAGTACTATCCTCTAAGAAAAAGAAGTGTGAAACCAAAATCTAAAAGTATAGAAACATGATCAACCAGCTTAGCAATATTTGAAACTTAATTAAATGTACACATCAAGAAAACGTGTTGATAGTGTCTCAAATAGCTCTCATTGTTGTTGGGACCAATTTGGACCCGTTGCGCAATCATGTCCACCAACAACTTGCTTCCTCACTGCGAAAATCGTACTAAAAACCTTGGGATTATTGGGAAGAGAAAGACTTTCCCGTCAATTGAGTTCAAAAAAGGACTAAAAACTTTGGATCAAAACCCATAGTGTTCACAAATCACAAGAGAATATTGAAACCATGGTGATTTGTGGAGTAGGGGGGAATTAAGACTTGACATTTACTTGACTTCTCTAGTCAAGGAAAAAGATTCATGGGTCAGGGTCAAGGTCAAGGTCAAGGAATTACTATACATGGAAAATTCAATTTGAATGCTCATCAAACAGGCTATAAACCCATTTTGGCAATAAGTTAATGTGAACAATAATAATTATTTTGAAGAATATGAACAATAATTATTACAAAGAAACATAAGATATGATGAAATGAAATGAAATGAAATGAAATATCTGTCTCAACACTATTCGTGGTGACGTTTAAACAAAAACGCTACGAGATAGAGATAATAATAACTTAATATAAGATTGAAGGACGTTTAGAGTCTATCTTGTTCTTGTAGGGTACCCTCCAACGATCAAATCAACTAAGTTATGTTTTGTAGCAATTATCTCAATTTTGAAACTCAACCAAAGGTTGAAATTTAAGCCTTCGAATAATTAGCAACACTTTAATAACTTCGTAAATAACTTTGTAAAGATGCGTTTTTCATATTATTATCTGTCATTACTAAGATTGTGAATCGAATATAAGAAATTCAATATGCCTTTTAAATGGGATATTGGGTGTGACTTTTTTTAAATGGAGAATATAGACGCTATAAGAACTTTTTACATTTGAGTTTCAAAACCACTCAATTCCAAATTACTTAGATATCTGATATCATAGGAGAAATTATTAGGTGGAACGGACTCACCACATCATCTATGAGACCAACCAATAAGATGAAGATAACTCATCAATTTTCTAAAACCCTATCCCAATAAAATCTCAAATTTTGGGACTTACCCTTTATATATAGGGTTTGTTTTAAAAAGGGATTAAACATTGGGCTAAAATCGAGTCTAAATTTAAGGAGTTCATTTGACATGGCAAAATTCTATTGGTTAGTCTCATAGATGACGTGGTGGGTCCGTCCCACCTAACAATTTCTGGATGTCATAGTATACCAGGAGGGCTTTGTATCGCCAAAAAAGAAAAAAAAAAAGTGAATTGCATGAATTTTGGTGCACACTAACTAAATAGAAAATTTTGAAAAGAAAAAAATGATATATGCATCTCATAGATATAAACAGAAATAATATAGTATATGATAATGTAATTCTAAACAAAAAATAAAATAATTTTTCAAGACTGAGCCATTTTCACGTCAGATGTTCAACTTCGAGCCGCAAGTTGAGACAGTTAGATGGGCAAGGAAAAAAAAAACAACCACGGAAGACGAATATATCAGACAAAAAAAACTAAAGAAAAGAAAAAAGAAAAAACGAAATGCAAAAGAACAAGAACAAGAGAACATAAAATGGATGTTTCTAGGATATGGGATATGCCAAATGATCCGAGTAATGAAAAATGAAAAAGACAAAACATGGCCAACACCCATGTCTCTAACTAACCAGATAACTAACTGTTGAAGTAAGAACTTGTGTTTCTTCCCAACTGTTTTAGCCTTTTTGGCTGGCGACTCAATTTTGCTGAAATCCTCAAGGAAAACCCCACAGGGAAGCCTGCAAAGGACAGACAATTAATGGTGGCTGCCTGCTTCATGCAACTTTCCAATATGGGGAATGAATATAATTCCAACAAACAAACATGCTTATGCTATCAGATATATATTTGTCTAATATTGATGTTAACCCTTCTAAGGAATATATGAAGAATGTACTTTTCTCCACTTGCTGTCGCCTCAGCCTGTCCAATAACTATAAACAGATATATATATATATATATTATATATATATATATGGAAATGCAGTGTTTTTTTAACCTGCATCTATAAATGTTTGAAAGTAACAGCATTAGAATTATATATATGGCGAAGTGAACCATCTACTTTGTACAAAAGCACTGCACCAAGAAGAAAATGATACAAAGGAAACAACAGTTTAACTAAAATAGAAGCCGACATTCCAAATCAAGTCAGCAGAACTACAAGTTAAGCAACATAAAGACAATGGCAAGATCATGGCACCGAGAGTCTTGGTAGATGATAAACTTTCCTCTTCATGAGTGTGAAACCACATTGTTTGAATCTCCTAAATCCTCTTAAAGAGAGGCTAAAGTATCATAAAGAAACAAACATACATATGGGAGAGAAATTGGGAAAGTTCAAATTCATCGCACAAGCACATATTTACAGCTTTACTAGAAAAAGAACAAACACAAAAAGAAGTATCCGCTTGCATAGGTTCTCTTAGTAACACTAAGATAATGTACATTGGAAAACAAGTCAAGAAAATATATGAGTCTGCTGCCCGGACTACACACTTTCTGAGAGTAACAAACACAAAGAAGAACAGTGCACCTTTGTTTATCTTTGCTAAGCCAACGCAGAAAGCATTTGATCGGAAACTGAAGCCAGACCCTGCATCAACCTTGCAATTTCTACCGTGTCATCCAGATAGTACTTAGCCTTACTGGGTTTTTTACCGACAGTACATGCAAACACTTCTGCTCTGGGATCAATCGAGGGGCCTGCTATAGAACTGATGATTACCTCAAACATGTCTTCATCAGATCGGTCATCACCTATGCACAGAACAAAATCAGGCAGCATACCCCTCTCTTGCATAGCAGAAAGTAGGTGCTTAGCTACCAGACCCTTGCTTACACCCTGCACATACACCCAAAAGTTTTTAGACAGTGCTTGCAAAACCGAAATACACATTTTAAAGCATGGTAATTTAAGAGCTCTAGAAACACGAGGTAGATTTTAAAAAAGTTAGCTGGTTGGTCTCAATGAAAGTAAAGGCTGCAACCCAATATTCAAAAGCAAACTAGGAAAATTAGCAACAAATACATCTCATGTCAATAAATAGCAATTTGGATTGTCATATCGATTAGAAAGCCATGATCCTAGCTATTAGTTTCTGTCAAAGGGCTAAGGTTATTTCATTTTGACCTTCCTTGGCTTCATGAGGAGCCAAATATGATCACTGCCTTCTTAAAAAAGTTTCTTTGATCTTAATTCCATTCTTTATTAAGGAAATTCATAACTAATAAGCATCCTAGCTTAGGGTAAAATGTGGACTGCAGCAGGACAATTAGCCGGGACAGAAGAAAACATCTAAAAAAGAGGTGAAATCATTCCTATCTAAGTAACTCACACAACATGAAGGTAAACCCTACTTTGTTCAAACAACCCAACTAGAAGCATGGTGAGATTGGAGACAGGTAACTATCCACAGGCTTTTATGTATCCATAACCATCTCATTTGTATACATAATATTAAATACTGTGTTATTGACAGGATGAATTTAAAAGCAAGTTAATGTGGCAAAGAAAATAGAACTACTGCACAACATCATCCAGAAAATTTGATCCTAACCTGTGGTTTAACCTCCACAACATTTTGCCCACTCTTTACTGTAACAGGTTCATTGGCCAGCACACTTTCAAGATGATCAAGAAGTTCTTTAGCTTGGCACGACCCAAAATCTGGATCAGCATCCTCATAACACCAAACAAGTGCAGTTTCCTTATCTTCAATGTAGGACCCATCAGTAGTCTCCATATATTGCTTCATTACAGGTTCTGCAATCTGCTTCCAAGAAAGGTCTACTGCCGGTACACATGTTTCCCATTCTGCATCTCGCTTGAGCCTGCAAATAATTTGATATAACTTTTAAGTCAAAACCAATCTTAACATAAGGGTAAAAGTAAAAATTAGGATCAAAGCTGGTTTGTTTGACCTCAAGAAGCAGCCATGCTCAGCAGCAATTCCTAGTTTCTCACAAGGAGAAAACCATTCGGTGAGTGTCTTTCTGCTTTTGGCACTGACAATAAAAACCATGTTGTTTTTATCTCTGCACAAACTATTTAGAATGTCAATGGATTTGGATGATGGACTTTTGTCAATGGAAGCCTGTGGCATTAAAGTGCCGTCATAGTCCAGAAGAATTGCCCTAGTAGTAGTCCTCTTGTAAGCTGATACAATATGCTCCATTGAGAGCTTTCTGAAGTTCGGATCAAGAGCCACCACTCTAAAACTTAACCCGAAACCAATACCCCAGCATCTCCTTCTGACGTGTTCTCGACATGTCCTCTCCAAATCTTGAAGGAAACTATGCGCCCAGTACCCAACATGATGGGTACTTACATATCTGTAATGCTTTTCATGCCTTAGCTGCTTCTCTGCCTCTGCCATCGCAAGGGCACAGTCCATTGCATCTGCCACTGCATCAATGTTCCACGGGTTGACTCGAATAGCTCCACTTAGAGATGGGGAGCAGCCAATGAATTCCGAGACAACTAACATGCTTTTCTTTGGTGTAGATGGCTCCAATCCCAAAACCTTATCCAGCCTCTCATTCCCTTGTCGACTGATTATATACTCATATGGAATCAGATTCATTCCATCTCTTACAGCTGTAACTAAACAACACTCTGCAACAACATAATATGCAATCCTCTCATAAAACTTAAGGGGTTCATCTACCAAGACAACAGGGTCATATCCAGGCATCCCAAAAGTTTCATTAATTCGCTTCACAGTCGAATACGTCTCTTCCTGCACTTCTTTCACATCTTTCCCCCGGCCTCTAGCTGGATTTGCTATCTGAACCAACACTACCTTCCCTTGGCACTCAGGATGCTGTAAAAGTAATTGTTCCATTGCTAGCAGCTTCAAACTAATACCCTTAAATATGTCCATATCATCAACCCCAAGCAACATTGTCCTGCCTTGGCCACAATACTGCTTAAGGAGCTCGGCAACCTTGGCTTCAGTCTCTGGAAGGCTCAAAACTGACTGAAGCTGACCCATGTGTATCCCCACAGGTAGAATTTTTATACTAACAGTTCTTCCATAATACTCAAGCCCTATATACCCTCTCTTGGATTCATAAGTAAGACCAAGCATTCGACTACAGCATGACAAAAAATGCCTCGCGTAATCGAAAGTATGAAACCCGATCAAATCCGAATTTAACAAGGCACGCAAAAGCTCCTCCCTAATAGGCAATGTCTTATATATCTCAGATGAAGGGAAAGGGCTGTGAAGGAAAAACCCTAGTTTGACTCTATTGAACCTCTTCCTCAAGAAAGTTGGTAACACCATGAGATGATAATCATGTATCCACACAAAATCATCTTCTGGATTAATCACCTCCATGATCCTATCAGCAAAAATCTTATTGACAGACACATAGGCTTGCCACAAAGACCGGTTAAACCTACCACCTAGATCAGGCGATAACGGCAACATATAATGGAACAAAGGCCACAATTGCTGCTTACAGAAGCCATGATAATACCTGCTAAAAAGATCAGGAGGTAAAAAAGTTGGCACACACTTAAAGGTCTCTAAAAGAATCTGAGAAACCTCATCTTGTTCATTTGGATGGATTTCTTCCTTCAAACAACCAACATAAATCACCTCAATATCATCATCTCCTAATCCATCTTTCATTTGAAGGTAAAGTGAATTCTCATCCCAGCTGAAAATCCAACCCTTGCTACTACTATTACTACCATCACCACCATTTTTACTATTATCTGATCTTCGCTGCGCCCTTATTGGTAGCTGATTAGCTACTATGATAATCCGGTCTCTCTGGACTGATGATGATGATGGATCAGAACACACACTCTCCGATGGATCATCATCAATATCAGAAATGATCCCAGGGACAGTCATAATCCGGGGAATCCTACGGCTCATTCGGCCTAAAGATGGAGGCTCACCGGAGGCAAGCTCCAGGAGATTCGAATACGATCTAGATACCATAAATTAAAGCTAATCAAAACCACGCGACACGCGTCACTATGCCTCCATAGAGAAAAACTCCCATTAAAGGGGGGAAATTTTTTTTTCTTCAGAATCAAAAGACACCCTTTTGCAGAATTTTTGTACTTAAAAGCTCTAAAATCACAGAAAAAGAAAATTTCAAAGAACAAGATGGTGTATTTCAGGGTAAAGACTGGCACTTTGATTCAAGTGCAAACAAATGGGGAAAAGGGTGCAAATTTTTGAGGGAGAAAAATGGTGAATGAAAGAGAGTTGAAAGGAAGGAAATTTGAGAGATAAGCTTGGAGGAAGTGAATCAAAAACAAATGGTGGATATAATAAGTTGATATATCTAGATAAAAGAAAGAAAAATAAAAGAGGAATGGAATAGATTCAAGATTACACACAGCTAAGGAAAATATACTTCAACCGAAAGAATTTCCACTAGAGATGAGATAGTCAGACTTTCAACAACAACAACAACAACAAGTGAAAAATCTAAAGTTGAAAAGAAAGTTAAAAATAAAATTAAGAACAGTTGAAGAAATTACCAGCAGTTGTTGTTGTTGTTGTGGTTGATGTATATTGAAAAATCTTTTTTTCAATCCTATTGGGTACTTAGAAAAATTGGAAATTCACCAAAAAGTTTTGAGCTTTAAGCTGAAGAGATTGACAAAAAAAATGAAGAAAAAGAAAATAGCTTTGCTTGAAGCTCCAGCTGATCTCTCAAATCCCCTTTGCCAAAACAACACTCCCTAGCCGAAGCTTGGACTGAGGGAAAAAAACATAAAAATATACTGGGGATTTTTTTTTATTTGAAAATTTACTTTTTAAAAAAAAAAAGAAAAATAGGGGTTAATTAATTTAGATTGAACACTGACCCTTCGATCAGATTGTGGTGTGATCTAACGGTAGAGAGTAGATGAAAATGTGCACTTGAAGTTCTTATCCTTTTGTCCTTTGGTTAGTCCGCCACGAGGCAACATGCGGAAGTGGGACCCACAAACTTAGGGGTCTTGTCTGAAAATAGCTGGAAAATGGGTCGCGGGAAATTACACGTGTCCTACAGCTATTCGGTCATGTAGGGTCTTACTAGGCTACGTGGCACCGGTTCCATGCTTCATTGACAACACAAGAAATTGGTCTCTCGAGATATGTGTTCACGTTTTGACTGATTTAGACGGTATTTCGTGAGATAATAAATGAAGAAAGGTTAAATATCGTGATCCAAACAGTGTACTACTGAAAGTTAAAGACTACAAGTACAACATTACACGACAGGGTATGTTTTCTTTCTTGTATAAATACAAAACTTCTTTGTATCAAAGTGGAAAGTTATTTAATGTTGGACTTGGAATTGCAAATCCAAAATGATAATAATATTATTTCTATGAGAGATGAATTAAATTTATATACTTTTATAGGGTATAATAATCTATTTAATAATTGTCAATAGAATATATGAATTTGAACAATCTCTATTGTTTTAAAACCTAAACCGAATGACTTCTATACATATCTTACGTCGGTGTACAAAGTTTATTGATATAACAACCTTCATATGATATGTTGTTCAATTTATATGAACATGAGTCAAGTTTATATAAGTTAATAAATCTCTCTTTGTGACATAATGATAACAAACATCACTAATTGTGCTATCTTTTAAGCTATTTTCCTTATTTTTTTATCATAACTTTTGAGACTCGACTCAAACTTAGAGTGTAATCAAAGGACAAAAACTCAACATTCAGTCCTTCATACATTCTAATGATTTCTTGCATATTATTAGAGATTATGAAAGTTAAAAGAACTTTGATTAAGTTTAATCTAGATAGTTAGGAATTATAAAATATCAATTAAGTCAACTATAATAATTAGTTAAGACTTAAAAGCCAATTTCAATTATTGACTTTCTCTTATATAATTTTTTTGATTTATTGAATGGAATTATAGTTTTTACTTCTCTATTTCACAATTCTATGATATATCTTAAAATTCTCGAACATATAAAAAAAGGTAAGTTTGAATTTGAACTTACTATCAATTGTATCGACAAATCACACATTATTAGTAATTATAATAAAATTAATTTTTAATCATATAATTCTGTATTTGCATATTTTTTACATATCTTCCATTTGAAATGGATGATGTGAGTTTGTCGAATGCTCGACAAGCCGCTACATTAGCGGTGTTTATGATTATGGTCTTGCTCCTCAACGAGCTTAACTGACGCTAGTCGGCATCTTAAGTACCCCATCTATATATACCAAAGATTTGAAGTATGTTAGGAAGAGGAAATCCTTTTTTCTTTTTTCTTTCATGTATCAATGTTGGTTGCATACTTGCATATGATAGCTAGTGAATGGTGTGTAGTGTGATGATTTGAAATAAACATCGGATCCAAATCAACCCGAGATAATAATCATAAGAAATCTTCATAATAACGGGGCGATACGATACAAGGAGAGAGGGAAGGGCCGACAACAGCTGGACGTCACATTGACTTATCCGCCACGTCAGCGTGGAGGGACCCACAACCCGTATGGGCTAACAACTCGAGTGGGTTCAAAAACAAAAACTTAAAAAAAAGTTTTCAATTACTACTATAAAAAAGGGCCGAGCTAAGTGGATAAGCACGGATAACTGAGAAGTCTAATGTGGATTCCCATAAGTGCGCCACGTGTCCCACATTTTTTGCCCCATTCCATTTTTTCTTTTATTAATCTTTCTTTCCTTAATACTTGCTTGTAATTAGTAACAATAAGTTTCTATGAGAATTAAGCATCAAATTTTGGTTTTTATGAACTTAAAATTGCAATCAAGATTCTCTTCTTTTAATATGCAAAATCAGACATTCAAGATTAACGCCAATAAAAAAAAAGTTAAAACTTTTCGATTAACTTAATCCACTTAATCCCACATAAGTGATGATGGCACTTACATTGGATATTCATAAAAATATTGTCTATCCTAACTTAAGTTAGGTCACATTTAAAACTTTAGGCAGTTTACTAGCTTTTAGATGGACATAGGTATTCAAAGCTTACCTAAAATACAAAAAGGAACAACTTTGTAAAGCGTTATCAACATTGCCCTATAGTTTAGAGTTTAGACACTAAACAACAATAAAAATGTACTATCTATCAATTTATTAACCTTACTACTTTTTTTTTGGAGACTTTTTATTTATTAAATTTCAAATTGTTTTCCTTTCTAAACTTGGTTTAGTCAAAAGATCATATGTCCAAATTTAGTTATACTTTATCAATTTTTGCAGTAATGAATTAGTAATTAATATATATTCTTCAATAGGTTTTTGATATAATCAATAAATAAAAAATAATAATTTGGCTTTTGGATGAATGAAGAGTTAATTATAGTACAAGTTTAAGAATTGACTCCATTCTCATTGGAACAACAAAAGAGAAAGGAAAAAAGAAAAAAACAAAGTTATTGGGGGAATCACTCTCACAAGTCATACTAGCCCACTCCAAACTCCAAAGTGGGACAAGTGGAAAGAATTACAAAAATTCAACCAATCAACTCTCAACACGTCATCATTTTACTTGCTTAACCCGGAGTGTGATTTGTTTTAGTTATTGTTTTGTTATTATATGAGGCGTTTTCATGTCGCAACGTGCAACCCTAATTAGAAGTAAATTTTGTTCAAAGTCACCTTCTAATTGATGTTGTTAATTAGTGTAATTAAGAATTGTGATAAAAAAAGTTAAATCATGATTAAGGTTCTTTTGTTTTGATGTTGAAAGCCCCTCAAATTGGATAAAATTAGGTGAACCTAAAGTCCAAGTATCCTAACCATTTCATTAAACACCCGCATATCCTTTGATACAGTATCTAAGTATTGAATGCTTAATGTTATAAACTTATGGACTTTTGTTGATAGATTCGATTTTAGACCAAGTTGAGTAATCATAAATTCCACCTCTTAACCTAGTAAAAGGTTGGGGTTCAATCGGTTTATGGAACTCCCAAAAGACTAGGGTTCGATCCCCAACCTCCCCTCCTTCACTGTCATGTAAACTAGAAGGACAAAAATTTTGAGTCGTCGTGAAGTTGAAAATCTACATATAATTGTCATCTAGACCCTAGATATGCACATTGCAGGTTGGAGAAAAATCTTACTATTTCTTATGGTTTTTATCATATTCTTGATCACTAGTGGAGGATACTTTTTTTAGTTAAATTAAAAGTGAAGAACAAAAACGTTCATTGGGCTCTTGATTTGGAAACTCATGCGGCTGCTTTTCAAACTTGTTTGATCCTATTTAACTTTTTAATGATGGAATAAAGACACATTCATGCGTTGGGTAATTCAATTTCAATGGGGGCTATTGTGAAGGAAAGGAGAGCCAAGAAGTACCCATTAGCTTTTTAGTGATGGAATAAAGCTTTTCATGCATTGGGTAAATTTAATTGAATTTGGGAAGGAAAGGAAAGGAGAGCCGCAAGTTTGACAATTGAAGCAATATAAAAAATGATTCGAGTTGATTATTTATCACCATCTAGTTTTCGTTTTTGTTTTTCCTTTTTCTTCTTTTGGGGTGTTGGAGCGAAGATGAGACTTTGAGTTCGTACCAAGTAGATTTCTATTCTTTTAGTTACGTTATGGAGTAAACTTTTAAGTTGAATCTTTGAACAAGCTATATTAACTTACCATTAGTTTGGTTATAAGTGTTTGATTCTCTTCTTTTTTCTCCTTTTTTTTTTTTGAATAAGTTGGGAGTATTACTAGCTTTGACTAGTTATAAAAGCTGAATAGTTTTTTTTCCTTCTTTATTTTTTCCCTTTTTCGACGGCTGAAAACGATTTTATACTCCTATTGGGAATGTGAATAAAGTAAAATCCCGAGTATCATGTATGTATGTTTCAGAAATGTATGGATGTAAGAAAAAACCATACACCATTCATTAAGCAAAATAATCTACCAACTTAGGCTCAAATATACACATCTTTCAACAGTAAGTACACTTGAAGAGACAAAACTTAGATTCCCTCTTGAATGCCGATTCCTGGTAGTTGATATACTCTGGAGTTAAAAATGGTATACATAAGGAAGGTCCAGAAGGATGCACAAATGTTTTCCATGACAACACATCTGCGAAATCTATATTTTCCGGTTTTCATGTACTATAACCTCTTTGCATGAGAATGAAGATGGTACTATGTCTCAATATTTGCTTACATAAGAAAAGACAAAGCCCTAGTGCATGAATTCCTATAAATGTGATTTGCTAGAGTTATGATGAATTGTAGTATGAACGAACAAGAAGATTTGCCTTTTTAACCTGTCTGAAACGGAACTGTACAATGTCGATCTACAAAACTGGGAGTTGCTGAATTTGGTCATGCTTGAGCGATCCCCTTTTTCACCAACATGTCATAGACTCTATCCACCTTGCTCGGTTCAACTTTGAACAGGTTGTGGGCGTCAGACTTCTTGCTAATATTGCCCTTCATAATCTCCACTGATAAGGTTTGCAACATAGAGAGATAATGTGAAGGCAATAATCTAATCTCGCAGCAAAGCTGTTTCTCCTGCACAAAACCTTGGCAATTAGTCACAAACTTGAACTTTGACTCGAAAAATCAAACAGAATGCAAACTAAGTTTTTAAATATAACTGTCATGTAGTTGCACAAATTTTCAAAAAGTAGCTGCTTGATCATATGAGAGTATAAGCCAGTGAGGTTATCCTTACAGTATCAGACAATAAATCAGCTCCTATGAATCCAGTGATATCCCACTCATCCAGATTGCTTAATGATAGTGTAGCCTGTCCTATGACAGTTGGAGATTCTTTGCCAAAAGGCTGTAAGCCAGTCGACCCCCTTATGATACCCCGTGGGCTGCTATGAAACAACCCTTTACCACTAGTACCAGCCTGTGCACTTTCCTTCAGTCTCTGGGCATTTTCTTCAGCCTCCTTTTTCCTCTTTTGTTCAATAAATTTATTAGCTTCAGCAGCAGTTCGGCAACCAGAAGCTCGAGCTTCCTACAAAGTAAAATTTTACGTGAATACAGAGTACTTATGATCTATACATTGATGAAGATGGACAAAACATGCCTAACTTTTTCCTGATAAATCTACCAAAATTTTGACATTTCAGTAGATGTATTCAATTGAAACTCAGCACCATATCTAACGCAAATGAACTTATAGGTTCTATTATATGGCTATATCCTCCAAAAATAGAAAAATGTAAGAATACTTCAATGAACTAATTTTCCTCATTTTGTGGGAGTCTAGTATTTCATTTTCTAGCAGAGCTAGAGCAGTTGAAAGAAATATTCCACAAAAGCAACAAATAAAGCATACAAAGTCAGCACAAAGCATGCAATTAACCTGAAGGTCTTGTATTCTTTTAACTATCCGATGTTCCTCTATGACACTCTTAAGCAACTCTTCATGTTCTTCTTTTGAGTGGAAGCGCATAAAGACCTTGTAACGCTGATATATTTCCCTCTCCTCAGGTGAGAGATTTCTCTCAAAAGGGTCAGGGTAAAGTAAATTTCTTTCCAGTATAAAGTCCTTCCTACGCTTCCTCTCATCAAGCCTGTCAAAAAGTCACCATACCATAATTTGAAACACCAAAAGTGATAAAATTATGATAAATAAATTATTCAAAACATATGCAATAGGGCAAGAAGTTCAGTAGCAATCCATGAGCATGCTACAGGCATACACGTATTCATCTTACCAACCAGTCCCAACTAGTCAAGAAAAAAGTACTAGCAGAACCCAACTAATGACTAAATGTAGAAACCGAAGGTAAGATGTATAACTCTACATCATATAGACAAAATTATAATAATGGAACAATGCAAGCACAAATCAACCAGCCTTGAGTGTACTAAAAATGCCATGAGCCATTTTAAGTTGAGATTTACTTTAGAGACATAAGATTATGAAATCAAGTTCTAATTCTCATGACACAGTAGAAAGTCCCATCAAGAGAATAAATTCACATGCTCTAGACTTGAGTTATACTCTTAAAACCTTAGAGGAAGTGCTGAAATCCACAGATTGACAGTGGATAAGTACTTGGCGGATCAGTATTTTGATGATAGACACAGAAGAAAGTCAATTTTTTTTTAAGGGCTACATTATTGGCACACTGTCTACACCAACAAGGTACTCTATACGTTAACCCTTTCAGTATTCAAAAACCATGGCCTGCTTATCAACATTTGCCATGTCAACAATGTATACACCATGCATGCTGATTTCAAGTAGATGACTACCTTTTTGAGTATATATGTAGTACACGCAACTTCAATTCGTGCTCGGCTTTGGTGTCAGTATCCTTAAACTCCATGTCTGCCAACAACTGCTCCGCATCATTGTCATATTCAATCTCAAATTCCTGCCTCTTGAAATTATAGCCACTCAACTCTGTCATAGAAGGCTCCTCATCTGTGGAAACCCTAAGTTTTTTCTCACCAATGCTCCTGTCAGCTTGAGGTTCTGAAAACAAGGTTTAGCAACAGTACTGAGCACTAGCAACAAATTCATGGAACATGAAACAGAATATAAATCATATAAGAAACTGAGAAAGACAACAAAAGAAAAGGGATGGAAGGGCCTCTCTCCCAACAGAACTCTGACTCATTTTAAATCAGTTCTTGGTCAGAAAAATGATTAATTAGCATTTTCCTCATAGAGCATGACCAGGGATTATTACGGTCCAAACACCTTTCTCTCAGAATAAGTTGTCGACCTTAACGCTTACAGATTGAGTCAATGCACTAATTAGATTGGAATTTCCTCGGTGGCACTAGTTAATGACTTCAAGCAGAATGTAAATCCACAAGAACCAGTTGTAATTTACAATAAAATGAGGGAAGATACCTTCAACTTTAATGCAATCTTTAATTGGGGCCACGTTAGAGGTAATTTTACCAGCACCTTGGAATGTGTTACCACTGCTTGAATCAAGATGGGACCTTCCTTCTGATGTCAAAGAGAATGTATAATGTTTATACAAGGAAATATTGTCACATATCGAAGCCCTTCATAATAAATCAAAACAGAAGGCTAATTTCAATAAGATATTCTCAAATTGCTGATGTCATACCTCCGGTTAAGCTAGATGATGATTGAGGAGCTGGATCTTCCTTTCTTGGTGCCTCATACCTGATCAAGCACAGCCATAGGATAGGAAATAAACATCTAAAATTTAAATAAAAGTGTAAAACTGAAACAGAAATAGGAAAGAAAAGGCAACAGAACAAAGATAGTTACTTGATTTTTGCAGCAACTGTAGACTCGTGTTTCAGGGTAACCTCATCATGTGTAGTGAATTCTGCAAACATAATATGTACTTAGTATACCTTGCAATAGTACATGTCAAAGATCTGAGATTGACACTCAGTATATCTCTCATGTTTTGTTAAAAAGAAAATGACCAGATGAAAGGCGGTGACAGCAGGAAGGAATACAGCCAATCATGTTCATAGCAATAAATTTAGAACCGGGAAATCACTGGGAAAGGCTTTGTCTAACCTTTTTTTACTTGACCGTTCTCTTTGGCCATAGCAAGTAGCTCCTCTCTGCTTTTTCCCATAACATGAGACAAGTCCTAAGAAAATAAACATGGAATATCATTGTTAAAAGACTGTGTCTCTATGTGCTTTCTGTGCATCTCTATGTGCTTATGTGGTAATGTCTTCAAAGTGGAGATTGTGGCATAAGTCTTACTGGGAAAGGAAAGCATGGAGAGTTCATGTATATAGCATTATAGTGATCAATACATTGCGATCTGCTCTTGGTTCCAACATGTTCTGATACTTCTGTCCAATTCCCAAATCCATACATTTCAATTCCCTGAACATAAAACATCCATACCCATACCATCAAATCCAATCTGAATATTAGCAAAATTCGGTAGTGTCGAGGAATACCTCAAGAAGTAATATCTCCTCATCTGCATTCCAGTCTGGACAAATAAGTGGGAAAGACAGATTATCCTGAATGGAAGAAAATGGTTATTATCGCTCATAACATTGACATGCCAAAGCAAAGAGGAAAAAACTATGTTTGATTCATACTATAGAGCTAACAAATAGCTCAATCAGATGAGAAAGACTAGAACTATTTAAAATAATAAGGGGTCCTTTTATCTGTTCCTAGATTATGTATGTACTCCTCAAGCAGAATGAGAAGAAACAGAAGGTTTCAAATAAAATTGAAAGGAACAATCTTAAATGGAGCTAACAATCTACAATCATTCAATGAGGATGATGGCCAAAACAACAGCTCTAGAAAAGGAAACTAACCATAACCCTATATGGGTGATTGGCCTTGTGAGGAGTAACTTCAGCTCCGACAGAAAAGCACTCCACACAAAGGTCAAAATCTGGACAAACGGCACATTTAATCCGAACCATCCCAGAGATGTCCTTGTTGCAATAATTACAGTGATATAGTGCTGGCCCTTTCGCTTCATTCGCAACTTGCCCAACACCTTATTTGAAACAAATGAAATCAGTGGAGAAGAACAAATTTGCTAGCGTAAACACATTTACAGTTCAAGGTCATCAGTTTAAGATTTCAAAACTTAGATAAACAAGCAACATTTTAGCTTACTAACTAATTTTGAGACAATTAGGGTTCTCTTTCGACTGTTACTTTTTCTACTTGATTCTTTGAGTAAAAGCAAAATTTTGATAAAAAACGAGCAAATAGTTCAAATATAACACCAAACGGAAACATGATAATACTGAATTAAAAGCACTATCATAAGCTTAATTATCTAATTACCTGTAGATGGAAGCTCAACATTCTCCACCACACCAGATGCAGTCCTTTTCCTTTTCGATTTACTACTATAAAATCAAAATTAAAACTTGTTCTATTAAAAAAATACAAAAACAAACGGAAAAAATCGCAATAAAAAGGAAGAATTTGAAGGCAAATCTTTGAAGATGGAATTAGAAAAGAAATGAAAGAGAGAGGGAAAAAAAACCTTTGATTGAGATCCTCTTCATTGGAACGATTGACTGTCCGCGACCGACCCATGCTTTTCAATTCACACTCAAAACCCTAAATTACTCGAAACGGATTATCAAAGAAATGTTATAATTGAACTCATACAGCTTTCTTCCTCCTTTTTTCCTTTTTTTAATGAAAAAAAAAACAAATTGAATGTAACGGTAACTGCTTGCTGAGGAGTGAGGAAGAGCAAAGCGAGGCTTGTTCGTTTAGAAGTATCGACAGAAGTTGGTGGAACCCGGAACTTGATTTAGCTTCCGGATCACGTGTTAGCGGGCTTGGGCCAGCTTAAATCAGGCCTCAAACAAAGTTTATTACTACGCCCAAGATACTATTATTTCATTTTCATATGGCGTTTTAGTGGTATGGAAGAGCAACATTGGGCATCCCATTCTCCATGAATGAGTAGCAAAAATTTGGCATTCAAATAAGAGTTTAGCATCCGTGAAAATATTCAATTTAAATATATCTTTCTTGAACAATAAAAAATCTATCGTTAAAAAAAAGCTTAAATCAGATCCAACATTGCAAGATCAACTCAATTATGGGTCTTCCATCAACGTTAGGCCATTATATGAGTTTTTAATTTTTTTTGGTGAAAACCAGAAAGATTAAAGATTACATCTTAAAACCTCAACGGTAGGGACCCCTCTACTATCAGCCTGTAAAACATCCAACACCTCATGCGGTGGATGACGGTCGGTAGACAATGTAATCATCATCAATGGAGCACCCCAACTTGGATAACTTGTCAGCACATGAGTTCTTAATTAAGTCTATGAAATTGATGCCAAACCCTTAATTGAGTTGATTTTGCAATGTTTGGCTTCTTTTAATAATAGGTCTTAAATTGAGCGTTTTTGTAAATGGTGGACCTTAAATGAGCAATTAACCTTTTAATTTTAAATATACTTTAGAATATTAGTAATTTCATGTTGTCGGGTCCAAATGAATTGGTTTTGGATCAATCTTGACATCTAGGAATACTTTTGGTAAAACAATTAATTTTTTTTAGCACAGTAAAACAATTAAATTAAATTAATTGAAACACAAGTTAAAATGGTTGAATAGTTCAATTTTTGTAGTTATAATTATTGTTTCTAAGGCAAACCAAGAATTATGAGAGCGCAAACTCCAGGTTATCGTCCATACATGCACAATTCCCATATTTTTGTGGTCAAGTGAATGCAAAGCATGGAGAAGTTTACGCTCTCCTAAGGCCAATGAGGTCCATCCATGGCTGTTTTCCATTTATATACTATCTTAAGGACGATGGAAAAAGTATAAAAGCGTTGAAACACATTCAACTTATAATCAAACAAAGAAAGAAAGAAAAAAACCCAGTTTGAAACCAAAAAAAAAAAAAAGATGATTTCTAAGCACTTCATTCCCGTTTTCACCATTGCTCTCTTCTTATCATTTTCATTTTCCATTGCACATTTTCCTCAAGTTGTCAGGAGACCTCATCCGTTTGCCTTTAGGCCGCCTGTAAATAGGAATAATCTATGCCTCTGTCCTTGTTCATCTCCAGGCGCTTTCAAGAGTTTTGACGCCCACGGCGCTGGGGCTTCTCAAGGTTTTGGCACTTCGACTTCAAGTGATTTCAAAGGCTCTGGCTCTGTTTCGAGTTCAAGCGCTGCCGCTTCTAAGGATGCCGCCGGTGCCACCGTATCAGGTTCAACTTCAAGTGATTCCAAAGGCTCTGGCGCCACCTCTGCATCAACTTCAAAGGATTCCAAAGGCTCTGGCACCGTATCAGCCGGCGCCACCGTATCAGGTTCAGCTTCAAGTGATTCCAAAGGCTCCGGCGCCGCCTCTGCATCAACTTCAAAGGATGCCAAAGGCTCTGGCACCGTATCAGGTTCAACTTCAAGTGATTCCAAAGCCTCTGGCTCTGGCTCTGGCTCTGTTTCAAGTTCAAGCGCTTCCAAGGATTCAAAAGCTTCATCAAAAAGTTCTTCTGGCAATGCATCAGGTGAAAATGCTTCAAAGGGTTCTGGCAATGCATCAAAATCTGCTGCTTCGACAAGTTCCGGCACCGTTTCAAGTTCAAGTGCTGCAAAGGGTTCTAAGGCCATATCAGGTTCTTTTGAAAAATCCGGCACCGTTTCAAGTGAAGCTGCTGCTTCTAAGAATTCTGGGTCTGGCGCCAAATCAGAATCGAGTGGTTCTAAAGGTTCATCAGATGCTTCGAAGGGTGCTGCTAGTTCTTCACAATCAAGTTCAAGTGGCTCATTCTCAAAATCAGCACAAGCCGATGCTTCAAAGAGCATTTCAGGTTCAAGTTCAAGTTCTGGCTCATTTTCAAAGTCTGCTTCTGCTTCCAAGGATGGAACCTCTCAAGGTTCAGACCCAAGTGCATCCTCAACTGGGTCAGGTTCGAGTGATTATAAGCATTCTGGTTCATTTAGGAGCTCTGGCTCTTTCAAGGGTTCTAGCTCTTACGCAAGCCATGGCTCTGGTTCGGGCTCCTGGAGTTCTTCCTCAAGTTCCAACTCCAACACCAAGGAGTAGGCATTGGGATTTAGACAAAGTCTCACCAAGGGAAATTACTATTCTTCCTACTATCAAATCATTATAACTCTTAGCTTTTCTTAATTTTTCCACCCATTTTTGGCCATTTATAGGTTATTTGTTGCAATAATCTAGCAAAAAATTGCTATTGGCACCTCAAGGCTGAAGGTGCATGAAATTAGTCATTGTAATTAGTCAAGTGTTGGTCTGAGTTCAGTTGTTTTAGATCAATTAAGCTTGTGAATATAAATAATGTACTCATTTTTATATGGGACTTACTTATATAGTTACCCCAATTTTATCAGTTAGTAAATAAAACTATGAAATATATATGAGGTTTTTTATTATGAAGATTTGTAAGGTCTAATCATTAAGATTGTGTTTTCACAAAAAAAAAAAAGATTGTTCTACAATCTAATTATCAATACACATTAGTCTGTCTATGAACATGCTTAATGCTTATATTAGTACAAAATTACTTCATCTTTAACAACTCCGGTTCTTTGTTAATTTCTTGATTCCATTTTTTCATGATTGCAATAAGTGAATCCATTATTCATTTCTTTTTTTTTGTGTGTGGAAATAAAATAACTGATCAATTCATTTCAAGTTTCACTGTGTGATGTGATTCCCGTTTCAAGTTTCAAAGAAATGAAGAATGTTATTACTTTCAATGACATAAAAACAGAAATGATAGAATTGTAAATAGTACTAAAAACAATTTAAGAACATGAGAAATTAAAATCGTTTTTATCAGTGTTGTTAAGGCGCTCGCCTACGCGCGTCTAGGCGCTTGCCTACGCGCGCCTAGGCGCTCAGGTGAGGCGTTTTTTGGGTTCATCGTCTCTCATGGTATGAGGCGAGACCCCTTTAATCAGGCGTGGCTTTTTTGACGCTTTTTCTGAAGCCCCACGCGCAAGAAAGGCACATTTAGTTAAATTGCATTATGATTTTCCATTGTTTCCTTTTCTAAAATGCAGTTTATATTAATTATTATCAAAATAAAAGTCCATTGACCTAATTAAATTAGTCAAGAAATCTGGTAATTATAATTAATAGATAGATTTATTAGGTATAATTTACAAGGTAATTAAATTAGTAAAAGACTTGTTTACAGACCTTTGATTTCCTATTATTTCCTTTTCTAAGGTGTGACCTTTGTTTTCTTACTGTTTCCTTTTCTAAAATGTAATCTATAGTAATTATTAGAATAAAAGTCAACAGACCTAATTAACGACCTAATTAACGGAGACGAAAAGAAGGGATGTTGGAGGGAAGGTAATAATCTGGTAGATTTCGGTGTATTTGAAATTTGCACCGACAGGCAAAGCTAAACTTTCAAATTTCTTTATCGTAGGCAAGCTTAAATCATAAAGAGTGGGGTTAATCTTCTTCTGTTTCTGTGTTTTTCAGACTACAAGTATTGCAAGAAAATGAGAGTTGCAGAAAAATATCAAGATCCCAACTAATGTTGCTGGATGCAATTGCAAGGGAGTCTGCTGTGATCCTAAAACGTGTGCATGTGAGGGTCCTATCGCCTAGGGGCGTCTTCTGCCTTTAACGACACTAGTTTTTAGTTTAGGAGCAACTTAGATTATCATATCTCCAAGGTCATGATAAGCCGCCAATCCTTTAAAAATCTATGGATCCATTAAACTTTTACCTATAAATTTTTCGGACTTATTGATAATCGGAACCTGCCTTCCATCACAGATGCAAACTTCACCATTTTGACCAACCTCATCGGCAAAATTGTTATTCCTAAAACTTGTTTAAAACGAGTTCTATCTCATCTTGTTGATCTTTAGAGGCCTAATCTTAGGTCCTAATTCTGTATTTAGAAAATATATTGTGGGCCCAAAACTGAATGGCCCAAGATTGGCCCTATTCTATCCTTTGATTCCGCCCGGCTCACCAATTTCAAATACACCGAAACCCACCAGATTATTACCTTCCCTCTCCAACATCCCTTCTTTTTTTTGTCTCCGTTGGTCAACAAAAAGAATTAAGATCATTCTAGAAAGGGAAAGGCTTAACCAAAAAGATGGAACCGTGAGCAGTGACCAAAAAAATGAAACATTTTTAAAAATAGTAATTAAAAAATAAAAATGTCCAATCAGAAATCAGAACTCTCCACTTTCCCACTCTTAATTTAATATATTTAATATACTACTACTACTAACTTTTTCTGTATATTGTTCATTTTTTGAAAATTTGAAGTTATTAACGACTGTCACTCTTCCGAGCTCTCTCATCACTCTCAAATTCCCAACGTCTTTTTCTCTCCCTCTCTCAGTCTCTCTCTAAGATTTTTGAAAATGGTTGTTAATCAATCGCCCCATACGGTGGAGAGTTCATTGCCGACGGCTGAAAGCAGAGGCAAGCGGCTGAAAATAGCTACGCCGGAGAAGAAGGATGAGAAAAACGTTGCAGGACAACGAAGAGTCAGTTCGAGATTACAAGCTGCTAAACAAAAAGCTGACAAGGAGATTTTGGTGAAGAAGAGAGTGGAGCTCCTGGACCTGGACGAAGATGGAGGAAGTAGCAAAAAGAAGGTTGTTAATGGGGATTTTCGTGAAAAGCGAAAACTAAAGGATGATCAGACTCGAACCCAAAACCTTCCTGAGACTACTGAACTTAAAATGGTTGCAATGGCGGCGAAAATCGATTCCCTTAAGTCGATTCCGTCAAATGTCGTAGCGAAAAGTGCACATATTAAGGTGAAGGAGACCATAAGGCTGTTCAACAAGCATTACCTTCATTTTGTCCAGGTCTGTCTCTGTTTCTACTTATTTTTGGGTCTTTCATTTTCGGTTGGAATTTCCGGAATTGTTGATCATTTTGAGATGGGTTTTGGCAGATTTTGACATTTTGTTTATAAAATCTTAATAAATTGTCCACAGGAAGAGGAGAAAAGGTGTGGGACTGGGGGGGTCAAAGTTGATAAAAAGGACCCCAAGGCCATGATTGCCCACGTAAGTTGTTCTTGTCTTTCCCTTTCAGTTGACTTATCCGTGATATTGTATCTAACTTTTGTTGCTCCTTCAACCTGCAACGGACAGGGCAGCTTCGTTCAATTTTTCCATTTCCAAGTGTCCATAATGTTCATTTTAACGTTAAGTTTATTAATATATGCAGAAAGGAGATGTAGGGGATGTCAAGAACAAGTCCAAGCGACCTGATTTGAAGGCAATATCCAAGGCAAGTCAGTTTTCGATCGGCCCCTATTCCTTAATAATCTTAAATAGCATATTGGTTAAGTTTTCAGATTTTATTGGTTAGTTGGAATGGACTCATTATGCTATGTTTTCATTTGACAAAAGTTTTCTCATAGAACCTTGTAAGGGTAACATTCTTATCATTCTGTAACTATCACTCGCCCCTGATCTTAGTAGATAGTTCCATTGGCTGTACAGTGGAACTTATGAACTACTATTATAATGACTATGAATATCTGAAATTGCTATGAGTTTTTCAGTTTTTCAGTTTTTCTTGGTTATATTCAGTGGCTTGTGTTGTGTGGTTATATCTCTGTTACTTATTGGTATGGTGTTAATACTTATTTTGATGTCACATACACTGATATATCTCAAAATCAAAATACTTGCAGATGATCGAGAATAATGAGGTTCTTTATCCAGAAAAAACAATAGGCAGCCTTCCAGGTTGGTTTTGAGAACTTACTTATATTGTGGTTTTTTCGCACACTGCTGTTAGTTGGCTAATACATACTTTTATGGTCATTTTAAATCTTGTTATATGAGTTAAAGAAGCTATTCTCTAAGATGTTTTAATGTATGGCAGGCATTGATGTGGGTCATCAATTTTACTCACGTGCTGAAATGTGTGTCGTTGGTTTTCATAATCACTGGTTGAACGGCATTGATTTTGTGGGACAGAACCACAAGAAAGGGGTAATGCATTCATTTTTTTTTCCTGCAGATGAGGTTACTATGATATGTTCAATTTTCTTTAGCTTTTCTTAATCTTCGGAATAAATCCCCCTTCGACACATAGATGATACTGCATAACTGCATTAACATTACATTTGTACCTTGAGCACCTTAATTGTACTCTCATGTCTTTCAACCTCCCGAAATATGAAAAAGAATCCAGTTTTTGCCAGGGGTTGCTGCATTTGCTTTGATTCTTTTGCCATCAAATGCTGTTGGGTGCCTTTAGAAGTTGAGTAAAATATCTCTTATAGAAAGTTATGTGAACATGGGTTTGACATCCGAAGAGCTAGCCAACTCTTCCTTAATAACTTTGGTGCATGATCTTGGCAAGTCCGTCATTGGGTTGTCTTTTTTCTGATTGGGTATTTATGACGTCCTTGACACAACTGTCTCATTTATGCTTAACCTTTTTGTGGTTGAAAATTGCAGGAGTTTAAAAACTATATATTACCACTTGCAGTAGCTATAGTTCTGTCAGGACAGTACGAGGATGATTTAGATAATGCTGAAGATGTTATCTATACCGGACAAGGAGGACATGATCTGACTGGCAATAAACGTCAAATACGGGATCAAGTTTTGGAACGTGGTAATCTGGCACTCAAGGTGGGAATTGTAAAATCTTATAGGTTTACATTGTCTATGTTCTTGGATGGTTGTTAACTGAAGTTGTTACTCATTTGAAAATTAATATATTCAAAATCTTAACCCTCACTAGGCTGTAATCTTTAAGCTGTGCAGGAAGGTGTGGTATAATTGTGGAAAGGCTTTCTATGTTGTGTGTTTATATGATCTGGCTAAACAACTATGTTAATATATGCAGTATAACTTTGCAACTGTCATATATTTGGTTCAAGATTTATTAAAAAGTTTTCTTAAATGTGTGTATGTGCATGCATTTTGATATTATTTGATGTGGGTATGGTATCTGATTGGAGGTGTTAGCTTATGTGGTATCTTAAACTTAAGTTTACTGAATGGATTTATGATTTTGTGTTACGATTACTAAATTTGAGGTTTTGTGTTCATGACATGGTAAGGTTTTGCTAATGTGTTTCTCCGATGTCTATGGAGACATGCAGCTAAGTCAACATGGGGACTGTCTTGCATGGCATCTTATTGGAAGTTGCAGACTTACTTTCTGACTAATTTTAATTACAGAACTGTGTAGAGCAAGGGGTGCCTGTCAGAGTAATTCGTGGTCATCAATGTCCTAGCAGTTACACAGGAAAAGTTTATACATATGATGGTTTGTACAAGGTAATTTCTGGGGAATATGATTTTCTGTTTATCTGAATAAGTACTTTTCTGCTATATGTTGTGACAAATAATTAATGTTAAATTCACCTCTTTCCTTTTGCTTGTATCAACTGTCATGGTCACAACTATAATTTTACTTCTAAAATCTTTGTTAACAACTTGAATACATAGAAGTTGTAATTAGTTTATTTACAGTTCACTCTGATAAAGTTGATGGAATGTGACTATATTTGAGGATTGTTCAATATGCTTGACTTGCCTTCAAGTATCCATCATGGTTTAACAAGTCTTCTACTCTTTATTTCAGATGCTTTATGTATGGTTAAATAAGATGTAAACGCATTTTGCTACTTGCTTCTTGATTGCAGGTTGTTCAGTACTGGAAACAGAAGGGTATTTCTGGGTTCACTGTTTTCAAATATCGACTGAGGCGGCTTGAAGGACAGCCCACGTTAACAACTAGCCAGGTTACTATTAGACACCAGTTATTCTGTTATAATTTCTGTGTGAGTTGAATATGTCCATGCTAACCACACCAAAGTTTTGGTGAAAATTTTTCTAGCTTGGAGTAATATCATTTTGAATTAAAAAATGTTGAATATGTCCATGCTAACCACACCAAAGTTTTGGTGAAAATTTTTCTAGCTTGGAGTAATATCATTTTGAATAAAAAAAGGCCAGATAATTGGAGATGGAGTGGATGACTGTTCTTGACAGTGACTGATTTTTAAAATCAGAATGAAGTGTACCTATACCTATTGACATAGACTATGGGAGATAGTATCAAAAAAAAAAAAGACTATGGGAGAGATTTTGGTCTTAAGGGGATAATTGGTGGATTAAGTGGTGGACTCTGTTCTGAAGCTACATTTCTTGTCTTGGAAAATGTTTTTTGTTAAGAAGTTGCTTAGATCTCAATAAAATGATGCAAAAATTCATATTATCAAAATTTGTAATTTTTTGTTAGAACCAAGTATATTTATCATGTTTGTTCGCTCTTTATGACAGGTTCAATATGTTAATGGGCGTGGTCCCAAGTCTCCTTCAGAAATTCAGGGGTATTTGTGATTGAATTAAGTATTACAGATAAAGAAATTGTTGCTTGCTAAAACATTGATGTCAGTCTTTCTCAACTCTATTGTTTATTGGTTAAGGTTGGTTTGTGAGGACATAAGTGGTGGTCAAGAGGATGTTCCTATTCCAGCTACTAATTTGGTTGATGATCCACCCGTTGCACCGACAGGCAAGCTAAACTTTCAAATTTCTTTATCGTAGGCAAGCTTAAATCATAAAGAGCAGGGCTAATCTTCTGCTGGGGAGGCAAAGTCGTCCCTTCTACTAATTGATTGCTATAATTTAGCCTGTTTCTGTGTTTTTCAGACTACAAGTATTGCAAGAAAATGACAGTTGCAGAAAATATCAAGATCCCAACTAATGTTGCTGGATGCAATTGCAAGGGAGTCTGCTGTGATCCTAAAACGTGTGCATGTGCGAAGCTTAACGGTTCTGATTTTCCATATGTGCGCCGTGATGGTGGCAGGTATAGTGTAGAAATAGGAAGATGGCTCTTACAATAGTCTTTTTTTCTTATTGCTTCCTGCTTAATAGCGTTCTTCCCCCTTCTCCAATTCTAGATTAATCGAAGCCAAGCACGTTGTTTTTGAATGTGGTCCGAGATGTGGCTGTGGTCCTAGTTGTGTGAATCGTGCATCACAGAGAGGATTGAGATATCGACTTGAGGTTTTCTATTGCAGCAAGAAAAACTACTATGTCATTCTTTTATTTAATGCTATAATGAATCATAGTTGAAACATCTTCCAATTAAATTTTTGACTAATGTGAACTCACAGGTCTTCCGCACTCCAAAGAAAGGATGGGGTGTTAGATCTTGGGATTTTATACCTGCAGGTGCCCCAGTATGTGAATACATTGGAGTTATTAGGAGGACTGAAGATCTGGATGATGCCTCTGAGAATTATTACATTTTGGACATTGACTGTTTGCAAACTATGAGAGGCCTCGGTCAAAGAAATGTATAGTTCTCTTTGGCATATTATTACAACTATCTTTGCATTTGAAGTTGTTGAGAACTGAAAGTAGTAGGAGACAAATTTACATAATAAACTCAACTTGTATATAAAGATTGAATTCATTATGTTTTACTTTTTGCTCTACAGAGGCGACAACAGGATGCATCGTTGCCAATGATCCCAAACATGGACAGCATTGATGAACAGAAATCAGAAAGCGTGCCAGAGTTTTGCATAGATGCTGGTTCTTCTGGAAATGTTGCTAGATATATCAATCACAGCTGTGACCCTAACCTATTTATTCAGTGTGTCTTGAGTGCACATCATGATTTTAGACTAGCCCGATTGATCCTCTTTGCAGCAGACAACATTCCTCCTATGCAGGTAATTTTCATCCATTTTGGTGTCTCCAGAAGCACCTTATTTCAAATTTTTCATTTTAAATGTAATTTGTTGATATTCTTTCTTGTAGGAGCTTAGTTATGACTATTGCTATCCCATTGATGGTGTTTATGGTCCTGATGGGAAGGTAAAATGTATCCCATGCTACTGTGGAGCAAAAGATTGCAGAAAGCGCTTGCTCTAGCTGCTGCATTCACCTTCTTTTGTTTTTGTATGCATTTCTGCCCTGATTTATCTGCTGGCACTCTTTTCCTGGCAAATGGTATATAGGTTTCCAGGGCTTTTTGTATATGATCTGGTGCTTACTGATTGCTGATATTGCCCCATTTTTTGATGCCTCCTATGTGAGGAAATACACTATATATCTGATTTTAACAGGTACATCATAGCTTATAGCTGAAATTGATGATGATGAAAAAGTGAAAATAGCATCATTTTGTTGTAACACACCATGCAAAGGTGTTTTGAGATTATATGTATTGTTGATCTCCTATTGTTGCGTAACTTTTCGAATTTTACATCTTCAAGTTCACCTTCTAAAGAAATATGGTACACCCCGAATAGCTAAATATTGTACCTTTTTTTTTTAAAAAAAAAAATCCCTTCAATTTTCGTTTTAATTGGTTGAAAGCAAATTAGTCTATTTGTTTTAGCTTATCTGTCCAATCCTATTAGGGAAAAAGTGGACAGATAATATGGGACGGAAGGAGTATATTATAGAAAGTATAATTCATGTATTGGCAGTGGAACTTGCTGCCAATATGCTCCTAAACAAGTGGGGGTGGGTGTAACCGTGTAAGAAAAAATCATAAACAAAAAGATAATGGAGACAAGATAATCTGTAGCAGCAGATGGGCCAAAAAGTCAAGAATAATTTAATGTTAAACTATGACAATTGATTAAGGGTATCGGCCACACAAAAATGGTGAAAGCAGAAAACTCAACTCAGAGCAAATCAATGGAGGAGGAACACAAATCCAAGAAAGAGGCTCATGTTCTGATCTTGCCATTTCCAGGCCTATTAGGCCATATGAACCCAATGCTTCAGCTTGCTAGACGTTTGGTCTCCAAAGGGATCAAAGCCACCCTCTTAACCACCATCTTCCTCTCCAAATCCGTCACTCTTTCAGACCCAACCGGCTCAATTCATCTCGAGACAATTTCAGATGGCTTCGACCAAGGTGGCTTCGCTCAGGCCGGAAGCGATGAAATTTACCTGTCAACTTTCAAATCAGCAGGCTCTCAAAGTCTGGCAAGTTTGATCAAGAAACTTGGCGAAATTGGTCAACCCCTCGATGCCATTATCTATGATGCATTTCTGCCATGGACACTCGACGTTGCAAAGCAATTTGGGTTGTTAACAGCAGTGTTTTTCACTCAATCTTGTGCTGTTAACAGCATATATTACCATATGAGCAAGGGACTTCTTAAGCTGCCTGTTGAAGAACCCAATGCTTCACTTCCTGGGTTGCCTGTGCTTCAAGTTTCCGAGCTTCCATCTTTGTTGTATCATTATGGATCATTCCCTGCCTTGTTTGATATGGTGGTGGCTCAATTCTCCAACATTGATGAAGCCGATTGGGTTCTTGTTAATTCTTTTCACCATTTGGAGAAAGAGGTAAAACTTAAAGACTATTGTTTCTTTTTTTGGTTTTCCATCCGGTATCTAGAGTTTTGCTTTGACTAATCTGGATTCAACCCGGGTCACGCACTTGGTTTGGTGGGTGAGTCAACCAATGGAGGCGACTGTGTTGTTCTTTTATCATCATAATAATCTTTCTCTTATCATGATTTTTATACTTATTATATGGACATGGACATTTCTTTTAGGTTATAGATTGGATGTCAGGAATTTGGAGGCTAGGGACAATTGGACCAACAATCCCATCCATGTTCTTGGATAAAAGACTAGAAAACAACAAAGACTATGGCATTAGTCTCTTCAAACCAGACACTAGCACTTGCATGAATTGGCTAAACAGCAAGCCAAATGGTGCAGTGGTTTATGTCTCATTTGGGAGCTTGGCAATGCTAGGAGCTGAACAAATGGCAGAGATAGCATGGGGTTTGAAATCAAGCAATTGCTACTTTCTATGGGTAGTGAGGGAGTCAGAAGAACCGAAGCTACCAGAAAATTTCAAAGGAGAGATTGGGGATAAGGGTTTGATTGTGGATTGGTGCAATCAATTGGAAGTGCTAGAACATGAGTCTTTGGGGTGTTTTTTTACTCATTGTGGCCATAACTCTGTTATTGAAGCAATGTGTTTAGGGGTTCCACTGTTGGCAATGCCACAAATTCATGACCAAGCCACAAATGCAAAATATGTTGAAGATGTTTGGGGAATTGGAATAAGAGCTTTTCCTGATGAGAAAGGTATTGTTGGAAGAGAGATTATAAAAGAGTGCATTAATGAAGTAATGGAAGGGGAAAAGGGCAAAGAGATTAAGAATAATGCAATAAAGTGGAAGAATTTGGCTAGAGAAGCTGTTGATAAAGGTGGTAGTTCAGATCAAAAGATTGATGAATTTGTAGCTCAACTACTATGTGCCTAGCTAGAAATGCTTACAATTATTACTAATTGTGATGATTCAAGCATTTTCAACTCATTTGATAATCTTGAATGAAGAATGCTCTGCTTCTGTTCTGTTTTCAACGGTTTAGACTTTTGCCATAATAAAATTCTATCTTTGTGGACAAAAAACAAGTTCAACAACTCTCGGTTTTGGTATGTTTCTGGATTCACTGTTTTGAAATATTGATTGAGGCAGCTTGAAGAATAGCCAACTTGCTAGACGTTTGCATTTGATTGAGATTGATTGAGTTAGTAAGACTTCAGACTCCCTGCTTGAAAGGTTTGTCTTGCCAATGATCCTCATTGGTGGATGATCTGTAAGTACCATTGTAAGTTATCTCCGAAGCTTATGGCATGCCTTGACTCTGAACTGATTCAGACTTCAGCCTCACCTAAATTTTTTTCTTAAAAAAAAAAACAGCCAAAATTAACAATGTTATCCTGTCTGTGTAAGTTTGAATTTTTCCATGTTAATCACGCCAAAGTTTTTATGAAAAATTTATTAGCTTGGGGTGGCATCAATTTTAATAAATACTAATAATTTTGCTAGATAATTATTGGAGATGGAGTGGAAGACTATTCTTGATGGTGACTTACTTTTAAAATAAGTCCAAATCCACAATAATTTTTTTCAACTTTGTTTTTTTTTTCCCCCCAAAGAGTTTACTTTCTTTTAAAAAAAAAAAGAAAAAGAGTTTACTTTCTCTGGAGACACAGAAGGGTTGACTTTACCTGCTGCATTTAAGTCTGAATTCATTGTTTTTTGCTTGACAGAGGCTGCATGTACGAAATTGATGAACTTTTTTTTTTCAACGTTTTGTTTAAAGCAGCTAAGAACTAACAAAAGCGTGGCGGCATTTTGTGGCCACCGGGACAGGAAAAATGGAGGCCAAGGTTGTTTCAACTCATTTTAAAATGGAGACAAATTACTACCAAACTTAGGAAGACAAAATACAATAAACTTTTCTTCTAGAAACACAACTTGTATATATATATCTTATATATAATAATAAAATTGGACAGTAAATGAAATTTTAATTCCATGAAGAGAATGAGCACTTATTAATATTGGATATAATCAACAACATGATCTAAATTGTTTTCAATCAAAATCACAACTTACACTTATTAAACTAGTTTTTTGTTTAATATATTTGTATGATAATGAAATTTGAACCGCCACAAACGTGTTTATTTGAGGCATAGAAATTTCTTGCAGCGTCGTATCAAAGATCCTCGTTGATGGATGATCTGTAAGTACCACAACAGGCTCTTTCTGAAGCTTGTGACGTGCCTTACCCTTGATTAAGACAGCTACCAAGAAATCTCCTACAACAATCTACTAAGAGATATACGTAATTACTTTTTTTTAGGAAAGAGAGATGCGTGTGATTATCAAATTATAAACAAATGGGAGAATCCAAAAACAGATAATTATGGAATATGGGGACAAAAACATGAAGTATTATTTTTATCGAGACAAATCAATAATTAACAACCTAATCAACTTGTGAAGCTGATGGCTAAATATTAAAGTCAAAAGCATAGTTTAAAATTAATATAAAAAAATACCTAAACTTTCATGAGATCCACGACTGCCAAATATTAAAAAAAGGAAACACGTCATACTTTCACTAATTCACTATGCAATAAAATTTGAAAATGCTAATTAATATAACTATAAATAAATGTTAAACTATGGTAATAAGTACAACAAACACCAAAGTGGTGAAAGCATCAGAAACCAGAAAACCTGCAAAACAATGGGGGAAGTTTGCAAACCCAAGAAAGTTGCTCATGTTCTAATCTTGCCTTTTCCAGGCCAATTAGGCCATATCAACCCAATGCTTCAATTTGCCAAACGTTTGATTTCCAAAGAGGTCAAAGCCACACTCGTCACCACCATTTTCCTCTCCAAATCCGTCACTCTTTCAGACCCAACCGACTCTATTCGTCTCGAGACTATTTCTGATGGCTTCGACCAAGGCGGATTTGCTCAGGCTGAAAACCCTGAGACTTACCTGTCAACTCTCAAGTCAGTTGGCTCGCAAAGTCTGGCAAATTTGATCAAGAAACTTGGGGAAACCGGTCAACCCATTGATGCAATTGTCTATGATTCATTTCTGCCATGGACACTTGATGTTGCAAAGCAGTTTGGGTTGTTAGCTACAGTTTTTTTCACTCAATCTTGTGCTGTTAACAGCATAAATTACCATGCCAGCACCGGACTTCTCAAGTTGCCGGTTGAAGAACCCAATGTTTCACTTCCTGGTTTGCCTCTCCTTAAAGTTTCCGAGCTTCCATCTTTGGTGTCTCATTATGGATCTTACCCTGCCTGGTTTGATATGGTCATGAGTCAATTCTGCAACATTGATGAAGTTGATTGGGTTCTTGTTAACTCTTTTTATGAGTTAGAGAAAGAGGTAAATTCTCATATTGTTCTTGTCCTTTTTTTTTTTTACCCCACCCGGTATACAGTGCTTTCCTTGACTAATTCAAATCCGGCCCATCTCGCTGTTTTTGGTGGGCGAGTTTACCAATAGGAGCATATTGTTCTTATCTTCTTATTTCTTAATTAACATATTTTTCTCCCTTAAATATGGGTATTTTACATGATTATTGCATAATTGTTTTTGATTCAGGTTGTAGATTGGATGTCAAAAAGTTGGAACATAGGGACAGTTGGACCAACCATTCCATCCATGTATTTGGACAAAAGAGTAGAAAATAACAAAGAATATGGCATAAGTATCTTCAAACAAAGCCTTAGCCCTATGACTTGCATGAGTTGGCTAAGCAGCAAGCCAAAAGGTTCAGTGGTTTATGTCTCATTTGGGAGCCATTCAGAGCTAGGAGCTGACCAAATGGCAGAGATTGCATTGGGTTTGAAAGCAAGCAATTGCTACTTTTTGTGGGTTGTGAGGGAATCTGAAAAATGCAAGTTACCAAACAATTTCAAAGAGGAGACAAGGGAGAAAGGTTTGATTGTGAGTTGGTGCCCTCAAATGGAAGTGCTAGCACATGAGTCTTTGGGATGTTTTGTTACTCATTGTGGGTACAACTCTGTTCTTGAAGCTTTGAGTTTAGGGGTTCCAATGTTGGCAATGCCACAATGGATTGACCAAGTTACCAATGCAAAGTATGTTGAAGATGTTTGGGGAGTGGGAATCAGAGTTTTGCCTGATGAGGAAGGAATTGTGGGAAGAGAAGTTATAGAACATGGCATAAAGGAAGTAATGGAAGGAGAAAGGGGTAAAGAGATTAGGAAGAATGCAATAAAGTGGAAGAATTTGGCTAGAGAGGCAGTTGATGAAGGTGGAAGCTCTGATAAGAATATTGATGAATTTGTAGCTAAACTACTCTTTGCCTAGTTAGAAATTACAAGTCTTCTATTGGGTGTTTTTCCCCCTCTTGTTCTTTTCTTGGATTAGTTCATTTGGGCAACATTTTCACCTCAAATACCAACTTCTGTCACATTCAATTAGAATAACCATTTTGCCAAGATTATTATAGTGAGATAGTCGGATATTGGGGTGTACAAATACAATTTGAAATGTCATTTGTATAAATTTTTTTATAATGAATAATTCAAGTTTCCTTACTCTTAAAATACTACTAGTAGCAACACCATGAACTTGTAAATGGTAATCTCCTTTATTCATAATACTGTAATAATTATTTCTCTTTAAGAAGATTATTCATTTTTTAATAAAAGTTTGCATGGATGACAAAATAATCAACTGGTAAAGCTGATGGCCAAAGAAGTCAAAAGAATAATTTAAAATTAATTTGATGAGGTGAAAGGGAAAGATAAATTGCTTGTATCACTTTGCAAGTTTACATTTGACTATCACAATTAAATGTTAGACTTTGATGATTAATTTGATCATTAATCCAAGGCACAAAATAAATAGAGCCGAAACTCAACCTGCAAAACAAATAAACAATGGGGGACGAAAACAAACCCAAAAAATTAGCTCATGTTCTGATCTTCCCGTTTCCAGTCCAAGGCCATATAAATCCAATGCTTCAATTTGCCAAACGCTTAGTCTCCAAAGGCGTCGAAGTCACACTCGTAACCTCCATATTCGTCTCCAAATCCGTCACTCTTTCTGACCCAACCGGCTCTATTAGTCTCCAGACAATATCTGATGGCTTCGACCAAGGTGGCTTTGCTCAGGCCGGAAGCCCTGAAACTTACCTATCAACTCTCAAGTCAGTAGGCTCCAAAAGTCTTGCAAATTTGATAAAGAAACTTGGCGATGCCTTAATCTATGATTCATTCATGCCATGGGCACTCGATGTTGGAAAGGAGTTTGGGTTATTAACAGCAGTGTTTTTCACTCAATCTTGTGCTGTTAACAGCATATATTATCATGTTAACAAGGGGATTCTTAAGCTGCCTGTTGAAGAACACAATGTTTCTATTCCTGGGTTGCCTATGCTTCAAGTTTCAGAGCTTCCATTTTTGTTGTCTCATTATGAATTACATCCGGTCGCATTTGATTTGATCGTGGGTCAATTCTCCAAACATGATGAAGCTGATTGGGTTCTTGTTAACTCTTTTAAAGAATTGGAGAAAGAGGTACAAAAATCTTCTTCTTTTTTCACTTTTTATGGACATTTGACAGAGTAAGTGATTTTGCATTGTGTTTTTTTTGTTAGGTTATAAATAGGATGCCAGAAAATTGGAAGCTAGGGACAATTGGACCGACCATTCCATCAATGTTCTTAGACAAAAGACTAGAAAACAACAAAGATTATGGCATGAGTCTCTTCAGACAAAACACTAGCACTTGCATGAATTGGCTAAACAACAAGCCAAATGGTTCAGTTGTTTATGTCTCATTTGGGAGTTTGGCAGAGCTAGGAACTGAACAAATGGCAGAGATAGCATGGGGTTTAAAAGCAAGCAATTGTTACTTTTTATGGATTGTGAGGGAATCTGAAGAATCCAAGCTACCAAACAATTTCAAAGAGGAGACTACGGAAAAGGGTTTGATTTTGGGTTGGTGCCCTCAAATGGAGGTTCTAGCACATGAGTCTTTGGGGTGTTTTGTTACTCATTGTGGGTATAACTCTGTTCTTGAGGCTTTGAGTTTAGGGGTTCCAATGTTGGCAATGCCACAATGGCTTGACCAAGCCACTAATGCAAAGCAAGTTGAAGATGTTTGGGGAATTGGAATCAGAGTTTTGGCTGATGAGAAAAGTATTGTGAGAAAAGAAGTTATAAAACAGGGCATAAAGGAATTGATAGAAGGAAAAAGGGGCAAAGAAATTAAAAAGAATGCTAAGAAGTGGAAGAAATTGGCTATAGATGCAGTTGATGAAGGTGGAAGTTCCGATAAGAATATTGATGAATTTGTATCTAACCTAGTCTTTTCCTAGCTAGAAATTGATGGTTTTGTTTTTTTGCTTTTTAATTTCTATAAATTTATTTACAAATCATTTTTTTTTTTGCTACCCAACATGGAGGTTGAGAGTAGTACCCTTCTAGGCCTAGCCCGGGCAGCATGCTGGGGTCAAGGGGCGCACTCAACAAAGCATCTAAGCGGATCATGCCCCACACTTGGTCTCAAGCAATGCTTCTTGACTTGGAGGGCTATTTACAAATCGTTCAAGTTTAACTATTCTTCACAAGAAACAAGTAGTATTTGTAATTGAATTTGATTTGATTTGATTTGTGTTTACAATTTTCCAAATGCTTCCAAATAAACAAGTGACTCATAATAATACTTGCCAAAAAACAGGCGACTCATAATTCCGTAGCCATTCGAATCCTGAAGATGTCCCCTTCCTGTTGCCCTAAATGTCTAGAGCATACAAAGAAATTCAGCACCTTTCCAAGTCAAAAAAAATCACTCGCGGATGAAGGAAATGTAAGGTTGGGTTTAGTTCGTGGAATGTAGTGGGAAAGTGATGGAAATGTTATTCCCACCTAAATTAAACATGAAAATTTAGGTGGGAATGAATGACACTTTCCCACTATATTCCACGAACCAAACCCAAACAGAGTTTTTTGAGTTGTGCAAATTGTAATGGGTATGAATTTTTAGGTCCAAAGGAATTTTTTAGTGAATAAAGGAATTCAATTCATATCATGGGTCGAGCCTTGATATGAGTTTTAAGGCCCAATGAAAATTATGGTAGAAATTAAACATGGCTGTTCGGTTTGGTTTCTAGAACAAAGCTTGAAAGTGATGTAGTAATTGCTAGCCATATGAGACAAACTAAAATGGGCAACAAACAAAGTACGCAAGTTGGATCAAACTTGTCCACTATTTTCATTTGTTAGCTGTTCCTTTCAACTTTGTCCTTGCTAGTTAGTAAGAATTATTAATTTGATTGTGAATGGGAGTCGATACCAGCCACACAGAAGAGGAGATGAAAATTTCATTTTGAAACAATTTTTTTAAGGATCTTATAATCCAAATTCATAATGATACAAATCCCAACCCCTAAATTCAAGATCACAAATGGATCAATGCCCATAATAACTATTGCAAAGTAATGTCACAAATCTTCAAATGATCTTATAATTTGTATAATCATGTGTCATTTTTAATTGACAAAGTATACAATGATAACATTTGATTTTTTAATGGTGTAGACTTCAGCGCTCCCGTTGTGGTACTCCCACTTTTGGATGTGACGCTCCCAACGATTTCTGACCATTGGATTCAATATCTAATTTCCTTACCGTCCGATACAATAAATTTTAACCTGCTAAACATGTTTTAAAAACCTTTTGGACTGAATTCGTATGTGGTTGTCCT
>AWWV01006955.1:0-17881 GCA_001974805.1 Corchorus capsularis
ACTAATCTTTGTTCTTTTTGTAAGTATAATGGAAGAAGAACAAGAGCAACCAAACGTGGCTGCTATATTGCAAGCTCTAATGCAACGTTTTGACAATATGAATACTAAGTTCGATACCTTGGCCAATGAAGTCCAACAAGTAAGGGATGGCCAAAATCAACAAGTTCAACCACCTCAAAGAGCTAATGTCGCACGCAACAATGAAGAGGAGCATCCTCCACCACCGAGGCAAATTTCTAGAATCGATCCCATGGAGAGACTAAGGCAACAAGAACTTGGTGGGCAAGCTCACAATGAAAACATGCGGCCTAGGAGAGGAATTGAAAGAGAGGAGCCTAAAGACAACATCAAGTACAAAATCCCTAAATTCAATGGGAGAGGGTCTCCATCCGATTACTTAGAGTGGGAGTCGAAATTGGATATGTATTTCGATTACTATCCTCATGCCGAGCCAAAGAAGCTACAAATTGCTACTCTTGAATTCACGGAGAATGCTTTAAATTGGTGGAATCAATTGGTGCAAACAAGAAGAAGAAACTTGGAAAGGCCGATCAACACTTGGTTAGGTCTAAAGAGTTATATGAGGAAGAGGTTTGTTCCTAAGCTTTTTACACTAATGGTCTCTACCAAGAGTTGCAACCCTTGAGGCAAGGAACTAGGAGTGTTGATGAATACTACTCCGAGAGGATGTTGTTGATGTCAAGGGCCGAGATCGATGAAGCTCCACAAGCTACTATAGCTAGATTCTTGGCGGGATTGAATAGAGAAATTCATGATATTGTGGAGATGCAACAACACTATGAGGTTGAGGAGTTGCTTCAACATGCTTTGAAGGCCGAAAGCCAAGTAAAAAGGAATAAGAAGAGCTTTAATCATCATCATCAAGCTCATGGAAAACTCCAATCAAGAAGGATGACAAGTCATCAAAGGAAAAGGAGTTAGCGCAAAAAGGTGACCCCTAAAACCGATTCTAAATCTTCATCAAGTTCATCTTCTAAGAACTATGTAAAGTGTTTCAAGTGTCAAGGATATGGACACTTTGCAAGAGATTGCGTTAACAAGAAAGTCATGCTCACTAATGACAATGGCGAGATTGTAAGTGAAGATGAATATATTGCGCTTGGATCAAGTGGTGATGGAGATGATGAAGTAGAGGTACAAACCGATGATGATAGTGATGAAGGTGTTGGTGTAGCACTTAAGAGCTTGGTTGATAGGAGACCTTTGAGTGCTTACGTGAAAAACGATGTGAACAACCAAAGGGAGAACTTGTTTCATACTAGGATGTATGCGAATGGGAAGCCTAGTAGCGTGATTATCGATGGTGGGAGTTGTACAAACATAGCTAGTATTTATTTGGTAAAGGAGATGCAATTACCCACTACACAACACCCTAAACCTTATAGCTTGGGTTGGATCAACGATAAGGAGGAAATTAGGGTTAACAAACAAGTTTTAGTTTCTCTTTGTTTGGGCAGGTACAAAGGAGATGTATTGTGCGATATCTTACCCATGCAAGCATGCCATGTACTACTTGGGCGACCATGGCAATATGACAACAAAGTTCAACATGATGGTGAGACGAACCAATATACTCTCATGTGTGGTAAGAAGCCCTTTACTTTTATTCCATTATCACCTCAAGAAGCTTTAAAAGATCAAATAAAATTGAAAGAGGAATTTACTAAGATGGAATCCGATTATAGGGCTAAAGAAAAGAATAAACATGCTAAGTTAGATAAGAACTACGACATAGTTAAGCATGATAGTTCTAAGAAGGTTAATAAGGAGTGTATGTTAGCAACTAAAAGTGAGATTAACGAAGCTTTGAATGATAATTCTGTTTTGATCTTGCTTTTGCTTAAATATACACTTGTGAGCACTAACCACTTGGAAAGCGAGCTTCCAAGCAACATTGTTTCTCTTTTAAGTGATTATGTAGATGTGTTTCCTGAGGAGATTCCTAGTGGTTTACCACCAATTAGGGGGATTGAACATCAAATCGACTTCATCCCTAGGGCACAAATTCCAAATAAGCCAGCTTATAGGACAAATCCTGAAGAAACAAAGGAATTGGAGAAACAAGTTGGAGAGCTACTTCAAAAAGGGTTTGTGCGTGAAAGCATTTCTCCATGTGTCGTTCCTGTGTTGCTTGTTCCTAAGAAGATGGGACTTGGAGAATGTGTGTTGATTGTAGGGCAATAAACAACATCACGGTAAAGTATCGTCACCCTATTCCTAGATTAGATGATATGCTTGATGAATTGCATGGTGCTTGCTTATTTTCTAAAATTGATCTTAAGAGTGGCTATCATCAAATTCGCATGAAAGAGGGTGATGAATGGAAAACTGCCTTTAAAACTAAATTAGGGTTGTATGAATGGTTAGTTATGCCTTTTGGATTGACTAATGCACCTAGTACATTCATGCGATTAATGAATCATATTTTAAGAGCTTTTATTGGCAAGTTTGTTGTTGTTTATTTTGATGATATACTTGTGTATAGCCGAAACCTAGATGAGCATGTTAGGCATCTAAGATGTGTGTTAGATGTACTTAGGGTTGAGAAATTATATGCTAACCTTAAGAAGTGCACCTTTTGCACAAACAAGCTTGTTTTTCTTGGCTTTGTGGTTTCATCGCAAGGTATAGAGGTTGATGAGGAAAAGATCAAGGCAATCAAAAGAATAGCCAAACACCCACCAACGTTGGACAAGTGAGATCTTTTCATGGACTAGCCGGATTCTATAGGAGGTTTGTTAAGGACTTTAGCACCTTAGCCGCCCCTATTACAAGTGTTATGAAGAAGAATGCACCATTCAAGTGGGGAGATGAACAACATGAAGCATTTGAGACGTTGAAGGATAAACTAACTAATGCTCCTTTGCTTGTTTTACCTAACTTTAACAATACTTTTGAGATTGAATGTGATGCATCAGGGGTTGGAATTGGAGCTGTTTTAATGCAAGGTGGGAAACCCGTCGCTTAACTTTAGTGAGAAATTGAATGGGGCTGCATTGAACTATCCAACCTATGATAAAGAGTTGTATGCTCTTGTGAGGACGTTGCAAACTTGGCAACACTACCTTTGGCCTAAGGAATTCGTGATTCATACGGATCATGAGAGCTTAAAGTATTTAAGAGGCCAACAAAAGCTAAACAAGAGGCATGCTAAGTGGAGTGAGTTCATCGAGAGCTTTCCTTATGTTGTGCGATACAAACAAGGTAAGGAGAATGTGGTAGCCGATGCGTTATCAAGGAGGTATGTCTTACTTTCCATGCTTGATTCTAAGTTTCTTGGTTTTGAGTATATTAAGGAATTATATGCTAGTGATGTTTACTTTAGTGAAATATTTAAAGCATGTGAAAATTCTGGATTTGGAAAGTATTATAAGCATGATGGATTTATGTTTAAAGAATCTAGATTGTGTGTGCCTACTTGCTCTTTGCGCATATTGCTCTTGAGGGAATCGCATGAAGGGGGTTTTAATGGGTCACTTTGGAGTTGATAGAACATATGATATATTGCAATGAACACTTCTTTTGGCCTAAGATGCGACATGATGTAGGAAAGTATGTTGCTAGTTGCATTGTTTGTTTGCAAGCTAAATCTACATCTAAACCGCATGGATTATATACTCCTTTGCCTATTCCTCATGAACCATGGACTCATATTAGCATGGACTTTGTGTTAGGTTTACTTCGTTATAGGAGAGGTAAAGATTTTATCTTTGTGGTTGTTGATAGGTTTTCTAAGATGGCTCACTTTATTGCATGTACTAAAACGGATGATGCCATTAATGTAGCTAATTTGTTCTTTAAGGAAATTGTTAGACTACATGGAATGCCTAGAACGATTGTAAGTGATAGAGATGCTAAGTTCTTAAGTCACTTTTGGAGACTTTATGGGCTAAGTTAGGTACTAAGTTGTTATTTTCTACTACTTGTCATCCTCAAACCGATGGTCAAACCGAGGTAGTTAATAGGACTTTGTCTACTTTGCTTAGGGCTTTAATTAAAAAGAACTTAAGAACTTGGGAGGATTGTCTACCTCATGTCGAATTTGCATATAATAGAAGCGTACATAGCACCACTGGATATTCACCTTTTGAAACTGTGTATGGCTTTAATCCTTTAACCCCATTGGATTTGTTGAGTTTACCTTTGAGTGTGCAAGTCGACATGGATGGGCAAAAGAAGGCCGATTATGTTAGAGAGCTTCATGCTAGGGTTCGAGCTCAAATTGAGAAGAAGACACAACACTACATGAAGAATGCTAACAAAGGGCGCAAGGAAGTCATCTTTGAACCCGGGGATTGGGTTTGGTTGCATCTAAGGAAGGAGAGGTTCCCTGAAAAGAGAAAGTCTAAGCTCTTACCTCGTGGAGATGGTCCATTCCAAGTCTTGGAGAGGATCAACAACAACGCCTACAAGCTAGATCTTCCTAGTGAATATGGCAATGTAAGTGCTACTTTTAATGTTTCAGACTTATCCTTGTTTGATAGTGATGCAGATTTGAGGACAAATCCTTTTCAAGGGAGAGGGGATGATGCGCCAAGGGCTTATCATGGCTTAGAAGAACACATTGGAGCCAATGAAGATCAAGGAGATGTCATCGATGCTAGCTTGGACGAGCATGGAGTTGGAGGCGCGAGTGACCGGCCATGCGACTTGGAGAAGCCCGGCCAACACCGGCCACACGACTCGGAGATGCCCGGCCATCACCGGCCACGCGACATGGACATGTCCGGCCACAACCGGCCATCACCTGGCGCACCAACCGGCCACAACCGGCCATCGATTGGGCCATCCGGACAAGACCGACCTTTTGATCCTTTAGCCATTCCGCAAGGTCCAATGACTAGGGCACGGGCTAAAAGGTTCAAGGAAGCTTTATTGGGCTTTGGAAGATCTTATCTTGGAGGTTTAGAGTCCATTGAAGAACATTTGGAAGGCATTGAAGTCGACATCACCAAGAATATTCCCATCGATTCCAAGGTGTTTACCTTACTTGAAATCGATGAGCATTAGACTTTGGCATTGTGTAATTCGGCCTCATGGGCCTTTATTCTATCTTAGATTAGTTATTTATTTAGTCTAGAAGACATTGGATTGGGCCTTGTTTGACTAAGTCCAATCCTTGCTTAATTATGTAATGTTATTTGCTTTTCCTAGTAGGACAAGAAGTAGGCTATTTCCTTGTTCCTTCCTTTATGTAATGTTTTCCTTTTAGTTTTAGGAGAAGGGTTATGCGTCCCCTACTACTATATAAAGGGACCATCCCCTCTTGTAAACATAAGTTGAGTTGATTAATAAAGTTGAGGATTATTTTCCCAAATTGATTATCTTAGCTTCATTGTTCTAGTTTGAGCAAACTTAGGGTTCTTCAATCTTGTAGAGTCCTAGCAAACAATTAAGTTGTGATTGCTTGGTTGTCTGTGAAACTTGTGATCTTAGGTGTTCAAGTGCAGGTCGACTTGGAGGTCTAAGGCCGACGAACGAAGGAAGATTTATCAAGTCAAGATTGTCGACATACACATCTAGAAGTTTGGTGATTCAAGTTGATCTTAGGCGGGTCTCTAAGGTGGATTTGGACCAATTACAACTAGATTCGTATCACACTCTTCTATGGCCTCAATATCAACAGGGAAAGGAACTTCAATTTGACAGTTTTTACAGACTCAGATTGGGCTGGTGATCCTGAAGATCGACGATCAACATCTGCTTTTGTCATTAAGTTGGGAAATACTCCAATATCATGGAGTTCCAAGAAACAAACAACAATTGCTCGATCATCCACTGAAACAGAATATCGAGCAATTGCCTTTGCAGTCTCTGAAGCAAGCTGGATTCAATCCTTGTTGTCTGAAATTCATCTCAAAACTGCACTTGCACCACCTACTGTTCTCTGTGACAATCTAAGTGCCACTTACACCTGCGCAAATCCAGTTTTTCACTCCAGGATGAAGCATTTGGCGCTGGATTACTTGTTTGTCATGGAGAAAGTCAGCCAAGGGCAACTATGAGTACAACACATTCCATCCCAAGTTCAACTAGCCGATGCCTTCACCAAGGCATTATCACAACAAAGATTTCAGACATTGGCATCCAAGATTGGAGTCTCCGATGGTTCCTCCATCTTGCGGGGGAGTATAGGAGGGAAGCATTTGAATAAGATTTCAAATCCAACAGAAGAGTTTAAATCCAACAAATAGATAGGATAAAGTTATACTTTGAATATTTTCCTTATACTTAGCTTTATATTTTCAAATGTATCTTTTAAGATTTTATTTATCCAAAAAAAAACCATTATCTTTACCCAAAGCTTTGTACTATAAATACTACAATTCAATAAAAAAATACAGAACACTTTTTACCCAAATTATTTTTGTACACTCATTCCTCTTTTGTGTGGAGTTCCTCTACAGGTGTGTAATTCGTATCTTTAGCTTTAATGAAATTACAATATTTTGCTAATAAAAATATTATTATATTGTGTAATTTTTTTGTTTTTTACGATATTGCACTGTGTAATTTAGTTTTGTACTTTGTAGCTCTGCGCCTCTGCCGTACACTCATGAGCATATATACAATTCAATACAATATTAGAGAATTATACTTCTCTTCCAATTATCCTTGTATCCAAATGATTAGATTTTGTTTGTCTAAATTTTTGAAATTTCTGAAAATGTGGAATACCTACTAAATAATAAAATTGAAAATTGGTATTAATCTTTAAAAAAAACTAGTTAATCAAGTACAAATAAATTATAAAAATATAAAAAGTATGAGTGGGTGTAAATTTTTTTAAAAAAAATTTAAAAAAATTACATTTTATAGGTGATCCCCTAACTCTTTTTTTTTTACTTTGATATATCTCTCCTGTATATATATAATACCGGCATTAGTGTCACAATTAGAAAGTAAGAAAGATGAAGAGACAGTCATCGTCTTCAAGGCGCAAGCAAAGTTCCATTGGTTGCATGTCAGCCATTTTCAATCTCCTTTCCAAACAACACAACCGCTCAAAGTTTCTCACTTCCTCCAAGGAGACACCGCCGACGAGTCCAATGCTACCGTCGGAGATGCGGCGATCAAACTCCGTCGAGATGTCACCTCGGCATACGGTGGTGACGAGGTTGATGGGACTCGATAAGTTCCCGGAACCTGCCGCAGATTCCACCGCCGACAAAAGAAGGAAGCTTTTAGGAGCTCTGGACAAGTGTGATGAGGATTTGAAGGCTCTTCAGAGCATTGTTGAAGCTGTGAAGAAGAAGAAGAACAATTATAATATTGAGACCAATAAGTCCTTGGAGGCTGTAATTCATGATCTGAAGAAGGGGATAAATGGTGAGATTTTCCTTAATTCTATCTCATTTTCTTCTACTTTTTTTATTCTTTTTCTGGGTTATGGAGTATTCGCTTTGCTTACATTCACTTATTATATATGTTTGTCTTTTCTTTTGTACATAGGCATGCATTTGATGAAATTAATACCATATATATTTTTCCAATGAATTTACCTATATGCAAATGCAAATATCTTTAAATCAGGATAAGTTAATTTGGGTTCATTATTCACTAGCAAAATTACTAAAATCCAATTATATTATACCTTAAATATCAATTTTATGTGATTTTAAAAAGAAACACCTTTTTAGTGGAGGATTTTAGTATTTATGATTTCTAATTAGATTTGTTTGGATATATAAACATATCTAATTGTAATAAGACTTCCAATCATTATATAAATAAATATAAATAAAAAAAAAACAACACCCTTTTGTGCCATTTTACGGTGAGAGGGATTGACTTTAATAGTCTTATCAGGAAATTAACATTGAGGCCATAAGGAATTTAACATTGAGGCCAAAAGACATTTGACCTATGATTAAAGTATTGCACTCTTACTTTTAGCAGTAAGGGTCCATCCTAACAGTGCCACGTATAAAATAACTAAAATTGACGACACATCCTAAATTAAGGCTTAAATATACTGTAACTAATTAATTACTGTAAATTTATACTGATATCTCTTGAGCAAACGTGAATGGTTTTATTCAACTTCTGCATTCCATTGCTTTTTCTTTTCTTTTCTTTGGTTTTATTTAGGATGAAATATTGGAAGGCCCCCGAGCTATGTGTTTGCTTTTATGTGTTTCGGATTCCAACTTTACAATCATGGCTTCTTTTATGTGTTTGTTTCTTTTTTTTAGAAGGCTTCTTTTGTTATACGCTTAGACTGTTAATATATATTAGTATTATTATTATTATCATCATAAGCAGTGTAAGTGGGCGACAAAATTAATCCCTTTATTGCTATTTTGCAATCATCATATAGTAAGACACTAAGACCACCATTTTTTCACATAATGACTTACAGCTAGCGCTATTTCCTTCGAGAGAATCTTATTATAGTTCCCTCAAACAAGAGTCATTTTTTACAACGATCCTTTAATTATGTGTGTACAGATCTAGTACCCATACCCATATACTTATTATATATTAATGTATGTTTAATAATATTAAAATTAATGCTCATATATATTATCAAACTAGCAATATATATATATATACTTGGAAAATTATTAGATACAGGGACAATGAAATTTGATGTATAGAGTATTCTTTAAAAATACTAATATACATCACGTGAATGAGCATTTAAAATATGACATGGAAAAGCCTTATCAGCATAAGTTGACCATATCATCCAGTTTAACGAAATCGTTAGTCAAGTGATGGCACGTTACTAACGTACGTCATATGAAAGGCAGCATTGTCTTGATGTTCCAAATTCAATAAGAAAAGTGACTTAATTTAAAGTTTAGGGGACAGCCTGTATTAAATTTGCAAAGTTGAATTGGCAAATTAGCTATTTAGTCATTAAATATTAAATCACTTAGTGGGGTATATGTTAGTTTCCTAACACTACCTATGAAAGTGTAAGTGTGAACTATATATGGAGGGGTCAAAAAGATGATTTAACAGGAAAAATAAAAGAAGAGAAAGTAAAATAAGAAACATAGATAGCTTTTTTTGAGGCATTACTTAGCTTACATGCATTCATTATTATCCTTACTTTTGCAGAGAGTGGGGGCTTAATTTCCTTTTCTTGTTTTCGAAGCTATACATATATATAATTAAGCATAATGCAGGAGTTGTAATGTAGTCTACTCTGCTTTAATAATCAGGAGGAAAGCTGCAACTTAAGAATACGAAGCCAGGAGAAGAAGAGCACATCAGCTTCATAGCAAGAAGAAGAAGGAATGATAATATGGAAATGTCAGGTTTATGGAGAATTAGCAAGGCCATGGCGGAGAGCGTGGATGGAGTTTGCAAGGATATTGCATGGGGAGAAAAACGGGAGATTGGCAGAATAGGGTTGGCGTTGCAGGATCATATTTGCAAAGATTTGATTGAAGAAATTGTTAGAGAAATGCAGTGTTGCTACACTACTTATTCGCTTCCCTACCAAGCATGTAAAAGAGGATTGTCTTTTTAATTCTACCTCCATTATATATTACACTGTAAAATGGTTGTTTGCCCCCGGGGAGAAAATCATATTTATGGGTTGATTCGGAAGCACAGGCTGTATAGAAAAAAAAATAACTTTTATAAATTTTTTAATGGTTAATTGTAGTGACACTCCTGATGACACATGTGTAGGTACAGTGACTTACTCAGTAATTTTTAATGGTAACCACAACAAAAGGATTATTTCGACCAGGGGAATTCGATAAGGAGACCCACTCTCTCCTTACCCTTTCTTATTGTGTATGGAGTGGCTCACAAGTTTACTGCATCAGGCAGAGAGTAATGGTTTAACTCAAGGAGTTACAATTGCGCTCGCCATGCTCCAAGAATTAATTTCACAATTATTTTTTCGCAGATGATAACTTGATTTTTATTCGAGTTAGTGATCGATGTCGTCAAGCAATCGCAAAATAAAACCTAAAAAAACTCTACTAACTAATTCGATAAGGAGACCCACTCTCTCCTTAACCCTTCTTATTGTGTATGGAGTGACTCACAAGTTTACTGCATCAGGCGGAGAGTAATGGTTTAACTCAAGGAGTACTTACAATTGCGCTCACCATGCTCCAAGAATTAATTTCACACTTATTTTTTCGCAGTTGATATATAACTTGATTTTTATTCGAGTTAGTGATCGATGTCGTCAAGCAATCGCAAAATAAAACCTAACAAACTCCACTAACTAGTAGATAGGGCAAGTCAGGGTCGGTCCCAAGAGAAAGAAACGACTCTTTGTCAACTAAGAGAAACAAACATATCAGTAGCATAGTTCTTAAGAAAGTAATTGAATTGTCAATTAATAAGAAAAACAATAATTAAAAATCAATACTTCCCGCTTATCCCCAATTAAGCATAGAATAATTAAAAAGTCCATGGATCACACGGATAAAAACATCAATCAACAAGATAAGTCTTTGGCAGAGAACCATATTACTAAGGACTCATCTATTCTCAATTTATATCAAAGATAATTAAATTGGTACTAAAGATTTCCAAGATAAACCTTTTATCAATTACTAAATTCAATACTAAAAATTCTTGAATCATGCATGATCGTTGTCGTCAAGCAGTCATAAAATAAATTACTAAACAAACACTAACTGGTAGTTAGGGCAAGTACAAGTCGATCCACAGAAAGAATATAGACACTTTTCAACTCAAATTGTCACAACAAAACTCAGGAAAATAGGGGTTAAGCAGATTAAAGAAAAATAAGCAAAAACAAATTAAATAAAAAGTAATTGAAATAAGAAAGCAATATAAGATAAATATCTTCCAATATAAGCTAAATCGCTCTCTTAACAAATAAAACCCTAGATCATCGGATAACTAACACATCAATCAATTCAATTGAGTCCTTGGTTAAGTTAAAGATTACTAAAGCTTCTTCTCATCTTAATCTATATCAATGATAACTAAATTGTTACTAAAGTTTCACAGAGGTAATGCTTTTATCAATTCCCTAATTTAGTACTAAAGCTTCTTAAATCGGACAATTAATAAAGCATAAAGATCAATAGATATACCAAGCTGTAGAAAAGATAAATGGAGAATGAATTTCAGTATTTCTTCCTTTCAGCAATTACAGCCTATATATACTAATTGTGATACAACAAGATCCTATTTTCTAATCTAAACATAAGACAATTAATTACAAATAAGTCAACCAAATATTTACACAATCTGTCAAATTTGACAGCAAATTTACCTCCCTTGACAGCAAATTTTCCTCCTTATTGCTCACCCAACACTCCCCTCGAGTTGGTGAATATATGTCAATCATTCCCAACTTGTTAAGTGAGCTTTGAAAATCTTTTCTTGATACAGCCTTTGTTAGATCATCTGCTAGTTGATCTTTTGATGTGATGAACAGAAGACTAATTGTACCTTTGTCGAGATGATCTTTGATAAAGTGCCGATCAACTTCCACATGTTTGGTTATGTCATGCTGAACAGGGTTATTTGCAGTTGCTATGGTTGCCTTGTTATCACATAATAACATCATAGGTTTACACAGACATATAGCAAGATCTTGTAAAATACGTTTTATCCATAGCAACTCACAAATACCTTGTGCCATTCCATGAAATTCTGCCTCTGGACTTGATCTTGCTGCAACTTTTTGTTTCTTGCTTCGCCATGTAACCAGATTGCTTCCAACAAATGTAAAATACCTCGATGTAGACTTTCGATCAGTTTGACTTCCAGCCCAATCCACATCTGTATATCCCTTGATTTTTAGATCTCCATTTTTAGCAAACAATAATCCTTTTCCTGGAGAAGATTTCAGGTATCTTAGGAGCCGATAAACAGCCTCCATATGATCTACAATTGGTGCATGCATGAATTGACTTATAATACTAAATGCATATGCAATGTTAGGACGCGTATGCGATAAATATATTAGTCTCCCAACTAATCCTTGATACCTTTCCTTATTGGTTAAAGTTTGATCTTGTTGAATGGCTAAATTGTGATTCATCTCAGGGGGAGTTTCAGCAGGTTTACAGTCAAGCATACCGGTTTCTGCTAGTAAATCCAGCACATACTTTCGTTGCTCGATCTTGCAACTTCAATGCCTAAGAAATATTTCAAGTGCCCAAGATCTTTAAGTTCAAATTTAGTTGCAAGGCTTTCTTGGAGGGCAGCTATCTCATTTGAGTCATTCCCTGTAACAACCATATCGTCAACATACACAATAAGAGCAGTCGCCTTTTTAAAATCTGGCTTGATGAAGAAAGTATGATCAACATCACTTTGTTTGTATTCAATCTTCTTCATGTAAGTTGAGAGCCTTCCAAACCATGCTCGAGCGGATTGCTTCAATCCGCACAAGGCCCTTCTTAGCTTGCATACTTTGCCATCACAGTTTATGCCCGAAAGTGGATCTATGTATACTTCTTCTTCCAAAGCTCCATTAAGAAATGCATTTTTAACATCAAATTGTCGTAGTGGCCAATCTTAATTTGCTGCTATGGACATAAGTACTCGTATGGTATTTATTTTTGCTACAGCAGCAAATGTATCCCCATAATCAATTCTGTACTTCTGTGTATACCCTTTAGCAACAAGTCTTGTCTTGTAGTGATCTATGATTACATCAGGATTGAGTTTGACTGAAAAAATCCACTTGCACCCTATTGTTCTCTTCCCTGCCGGCAATGATACGAGTTCCCATGTATGGTTTTTCTACAAGGCTTCCATTTCATCATTCATAACTTTCTTCCATTTTGAATCCATCAATTCTTCCTGCACATTACTTGGAATAGATACAAGGGATAATTGATTTACAACAAATGCATGAGATTTTGACAAAAGATGAGAAGAGGTATAATTGTTAATGGGGTATCTAGTCTTAGCTTTAAGATCAGGATCATATTGAATTTGGGAGGTGGGGAGAAGAAAATACTAGGTTTTAATATATTCTAGTTAAAAGACATAATTATCTATGTTATTTAAATCCCTAAACAATTTAAATAAGGCTACTTAAGTAATTTAGCTATAAACCTATGTGTATTGTAGGGAAGCTTGATTAGGCTCGACGAGCCTTTGAGCCGAGTATTACAATACTCGAATTCGACTCGCTCGACTACTCGAGTAGCTCGAGCTAGAGCTAGGCTCGACTTTTTTAGAATCGAACTCAAATATTTCTCCAGTCGGACCGAAGTAGTTTGCAAGCAGTATTGTATCATTTACACTCCTAGTCCCAACATGTCATTTTATTCAAAATTAAAACTCTATTTTCCTTTGATTAGTTTTTCAGAATAAGAGGTTGTAAGCATTAAGAAAATACCAAAACGATTAAGATTAAGCATTTAGAATTAAAAGGCAACCAACTTAGAAATTTCTTACATTAGTGCTAGACTTTTAGTGCTGCCTTTTGACGGGCATGGTGGGGGTGCTAATTCTTGCCCACAAGCAACCGAGTCTCGGATTTAGATTCTAGTTCGTAGACTGCCTTATAGGCTTTTGTGTGTCCTTCACCAAGTTTAGGGTACATTAGGCCTAATAATCAGTGGGTGGCTAATCACACCTAGGTAAAAAAGATTTGTGGCAACTCCTTAGTTAGGTTATCTATCAGTCGTTGCAATAGGGTCCTCCGAACCCGTATGCTGCGACACATATAGTAAGTGATAATTGTTCATTAATGGTGTTCATACTAAGAATTATTCATACGGACAAAGTGACCAAAATAGGCTTTAGTTATCTTCATTTAAAAAAAAAGGTTGAATGGATATGTTAGTAATTTTTCTAGGGTTTAAATTAGAAATTACCAAAATGGAGTAGTTGTAAACTATATATAATTTTCAAAACCTAGCACATTTATTAAAGACCCCAATCAACTTTTGATGAGAATCAATATTGCTACTCTATTTTGGTATTTTCTTTTACGTGTTTAAGAGTTGTAACAGGTCTAAAGACCCCAATCAACTTTTGATGAGGATCGAGATAACTATCTTTTTTCTTTTCTTTTATGTGTTTAAGAGTTGTAATAGCCTTTTTTTAAGTCCAGATTCAAGAGACTTACAAATGTAAACCCATGTCCAATACCCCTATCAACTTTGGACAAAAATCGGGATAATAATCACTCTATTTTTGTCTTTTCTTCTATGTGTTTAAGAGTTGCAACAGGCATATTTTAAAATTCACATTCAACATGCCTACAAGTGTAAACCTAGGTCCAAATTGAAAAAAAAAAATACATGTAGTGTAAGCACAGGCTAACACACTTGTAATATAGTAATAATAATAATAATATATTTTTCATATAACATCTTAATAGTTGGTAGGCTATAATAAAAGTACTATGGTGTAGACAAATAGAAAATATTAAATAAATCCAATATAAATAGTCAATGAATATCAATGTATATATTGGGTCCGCCCGTTAAGGGACACTAATTGTGTTAAAAAAAATGGTGGCTCTTAATGATATGAATCTAGTTGTAATTGGTCCAAATCCACCTTAGAGACCCGTCTAAGATCAACTTGAATCACCAAACTTCTAGATGTGTATGTCGACAATCTTCACTTGATAAATCTTCCTTCGTTCGTCGGCCTTAGACCTCCAAGTCGACCTGCACTTGAACACCTAAGATCACAAGATTCACAAACAACCAAGCAATCACAACTTAATTGTTTGCTAGGACTCTACAAGATTGAAGAACCCTAAGTTTGCTCAAACTAGAACAATGAAGCTAAGATAATCAATTTGGGAAAATAATCCTCAACTTTATTAATCAACTCAACTTCAACTTTTACAAGAGATATTGGTGGCCTTATATAGTGATAGGGTCAACCAAAATCCTAAAATAAATCCTAATTTTCGTCCAAATATAATGGCTAGGGAAAAACTAGTCCTTGCCCAACTAGGAAAAGGAAATAAAGACATAATTAAACAAGGATTGGACTTAGTCAACCAAGGCCCAATCCAAATAAGGTCTAAAACTTAAAAATAAGCTAATCTAAGATAGAATTAAGCCCAAACAAAGATAACTAATGATAATGGGCTAATGCCATGATGTCAATCCGGCCATCTAGAATCAATAGCAAGCAATGTGATGAACTTGTAATTGATTTGTAATTTCTTGCCCAAATCATCACCAAAGCTCTTCAATTGAACTTCAATGGTCTTCAAGTCTTCAAGATGAGTTCGAACAAGGCCCATGAGTCCATCCTTGAATCTCTTAGCTCTTGCTCTTGTCATCGGACTATTAGGCATCTTCAATGGATCGAATATCATCTTTTTGGTGCTTGGAACATGCTCAACGATATCTCTGTGATCTTCATACATCTCCAAGCTTCCTTGCAGCCCTTGCACGTCCTTTCCATGCTCTCCATGCTTGTCTTCAAGTCCATAATAAGTCCTTGGTGCATAATTCCTTCCATGATAAGCCTTGGGTGCATCACTACACAAAAGATCCTTCTAGAAACTATCCAAAAATACAACCAATAGAAAAATAGGTAAGGATTGGACTTAGTCAACCAAGGCCCAACCCAAATAACATCCAAACATAAAAATAAACTAATTTAAGATAGAATTAAGCCCAAACAAAGATAACTAATGATAATGGGCTCATGCCATGAAGTCAATCTGGCCATCTAGAATCAATAGCAAGCAAAGTGATGAACTTGTAATTTGTTGGTGCTTTCTTGCTCAAATCATCATCAAAGCTCTTCAATTGAACTTGAATAGTCTTCATGTCATCAAGATGAGTCCTTGGTGCATAGTTTCCTCCATGATAAGCCTTGGGCGCATCATTCCCTCCCCCTTGAAGAGGATTTGTCCTCAAATCTTTGTTGTAAGGAGTTTCCCATGAGCTACTAGATGATGTAAAGCTCTTCTTGGTCAAACTAACCATTGTACCTACACAAAAGAAAGTTAGTAGCAAAAATTCCTCACAAGTGTGTGTGTGTATACCTTGTGTGCTCTTGTGTTTGCACTCAACCAAGGAACCTACAAAACCACAATCAAAGTAACCCAAATCGCAACACAATTCAAGAACCCTAGTACCACTTAATTCCAATTTTGTACCACTTATCTCCAATAGGGTTTGTAACCTGAAATTATTCAAATTAAATCTCAATTCACAGCAAAAGCAACCCAAGATATCCAATCAAACACTTAATTAGAGTTAATTGCAACAAATTGAACTAATTGCACAAAAAAAACCCTAATTCCCAAACTAAAACCCTAGTTGATGTCGAAGATCGATAACAGCACAGATTTTTTTCATTTTTTTCAGTATTTTTCCCCGAACGATCACACTAAAAGAAGTCTAGATCTCAAATTTCAAAACTTTCCGAGCTCAAACGAATCCAGGAAAAAAATCAAAAGTTTCTGGTTGAAATTTTTTTTTATTTTTTTTATATTTTTCGATATAACTACTAGTTATAAGGGACTCAAATCTGAAATTTCAAAGCTAAAAGATGTAAGATGAATCGGCTATGAATTTTCAAAGTTGCTAATTTTTTGAATTCTCAAGAAGGGTGGTGCGATAAGTGTATGGGTGAAATCGATGTGATGAATGATGAGTAAAAAGATAGATTTACCGATTGAAGATGATAAACCTAAGCTCTGATTACCAATTCATACGAATCTAGTTGTAATTGGTCCAAATCCACCTTAGAGACCCGCCTAAGATCAACTTAAATCACCAAGCTTCTAGATGAGTATGTCGACAATCTTCACTTGATAAATCTTCCTTCGTTCGTCGGCCTTAGACCTCCAAGTCGACCTGCACTTGAACACGTAAGATCACAAGTTTCACAAACAACCAAGCAATCACAACCTAATTGTTTGCTAGGACTCTACAAGATTGAAGAATCCTAAGTTTGCTCAAACTAGAACAATGAAGCCAAAGAAATCGATGTGGGTATAAACCTCTCAACTTTATTGATTAACTTGAATTATGTTTACAAGAGATATTGGTGGCCTTATATAGACATAAGACCAACGCATAACCTACTCTAAAACCCTAATTTTCGTCCAACCATAAAGGCTACACAAAAGATCCTTCTAGAAACTATCCAAAAATACAACCAATAGAAAAATAGGTAAGGATTGGACTTAGTCAACCAAGGCCCAACCCAAATAACATCCAAACATAAAAATAAACTAATTTAAGATAGAATTAAGCCCAAACAAAGATAACTAATGATAATGGGCTCATGCCATAAAGTCAATCTGGCCATCTAGAATCAATAGCAAGCTAAGTGATGAACTTGTAATTTGTTGGTGCGTTCTTGCTCAAATCATCATCAAAGCTCTTCAATTGAACTTGAATAGTCTTCATGTCATCAAGATGAGTCCTTGGTACATAATTTCCTCCATGATAAGCCTTGGGCGCATCATTCCCTCCCCCTTGAAGAGGATTTGTCCTCAAATCTTTATTGTAAGGAGTTTCCCATGAGCTACTAGATGATGTAAAGCTCTTCTTGGTCAAACTAACCATTGTACCTACACAAAAGAAAGTTAGTAGCAAAAATTCCTCACAAGTGTGTGTGTGTGTATACCTTGTGTGCTCTTGTGTTTGCACTCAACCAAGGAACCTACAAAACCACAATCAAAGTAACCCAAATCGCAACACAATTCAAGAACCCTAGTACCACTTAATTCCAATTTTGTACCACTTATCTCCAATAGGGTTTGTAACCTGAAATTCTTCAAATTAAATCTCAATTCACAGCAAAAGCAACCCAAGATATCCAATCAAACACTTAATTAGAGTTAATTGCAACAAATTGAACTAATTGCACAAAAAAAACCCTAATTCCCAAACTAAAACCCTAGTTGATGTCGAAGATCGATAACAGCACAGATTTTTTTCATTTTTTTCAGTAT
>AWWV01006956.1:0-14909 GCA_001974805.1 Corchorus capsularis
TATAAGGGACTCAAATCTGAAATTCAAAGCTAAAAGATGTAAGATGAATCGGCTATGAATTTTCAAAGTTGCTGAATTTTTGAATTCTCAAGAAGGGTGGTGCGATGAGTGTATGGGTGAAATCGATGTGATGAATGATGAGTAAAAAGATAGATTTACCGATTGAAGATGATAAACCTAATCTCTGATTACCAATTGATACGAATCTAGTTGTAATTGGTCCAAATCCACCTTAGAGACCCGCCTAAGATCAACTTGAATCACCAAGCTTCTAGATGAGTATGTCGACAATCTTCACTTGGTAAATCTTCCTTCGTTCGTCGGCCTTAGACCTCCAAGTCGACCTGCACTTGAACACGTAAGATCACAAGTTTCACAAACAACCAAGCAATCACAACCTAATTGTTTGCTAGGACTCTACAAGATTGAAGAATCCTAAGTTTGCTCAAACTAGAACAATGAAGCCAAAGAAATCGATGTGGGTATAAACCTCTCAACTTTATTGATTAACTTGAATTATGTTTACAAGAGATATTGGTGGCCTTATATAGACATAAGACCAACGCATAACCTACTCTAAAACCCTAATTTTCGTCCAACCATAAAGGCTACACAAAAGATCCTTCTAGAAACTATCCAAAAATACAACCAATAGAAAAATAGGTAAGGATTGGACTTAGTCAACCAAGGCCCAACCCAAATAACATCCAAACATAAAAATAAACTAATTTAAGATAGAATTAAGCCCAAACAAAGATAACTAATGATAATGGGCTCATGCCATGAAGTCAATCTGGCCATCTAGAATCAATAGCAAGCAAAGTGATGAACTTGTAATTTGTTGGTGCTTTCTTGCTCAAATCATCATCAAAGCTCTTCAATTGAACTTGAATAGTCTTCATGTCATCAAGATGAGTCCTTGGTGCATAATTTCCTCCATGATAAGCCTTGGGCGCATCACTTAACTATTTGCGCAGTAATTTAAAAAGGAGCTGGTAAGGAGAAAAAGGCTTGTTGTTATTTGGTATACTGTTGGTGGAGTTTTTGCACTCCACAAGCAGGTTAAAATGTTGACACGTATCCCATTTCATAATTAATCAAATATTTAATATTTAAATATATTCCTTAAGGGGACATATGTCAACCCTTAAACCCCGCACGTGCAGTCTACTGAACTCCATTGACGATGAATATGATAATTTTTCGACAAGTATCAAATTATTTTGATTAAAAGTAACCTGTTACAACTAATAAAAGCTTTAGTAGAAGAAATTTTAAATATGAAAGAATTTTATTATGTAAATATATTCAAACCAAAACTTTAATAATGATTTTTATAGTACCAAGGAAAAGTAGTTTTGATCATCTCTTTTGGAGTACTCCCAAGAGTAAGAGCCATTTGAAAATTTTCAAAGTCAACCAAAACCGACATGGAGAAAAGCTCTCAACCTAAAGATAACACCCTTCTTCCCCCACCTCTGCCGCCACCTCCTCCCTTATCATCTTCTCCTCTTTCCTCTTCGAAAACCATGGGAAATCTCCCATCTCTAACAAATATCCAACCTGTTCAAGGTGAAGGAAATCCTTATCCTAATTCCTATCTCACACCAAAGCATACTGGTAATTTACAAAATAGCCTCAAGCATGCTCCTTTGTCTTATAAAGAGAAAGTCATGAATAATTCGAATCACATCTATTTTGATTCGTGGGTTGATGAATTCTCTACAAATCCTGAAATAATTGTTACTGAAGATGCAAGTGTTGAAGATGTTTCAGTTCCAGTTGTAACTCTCTCCATGGAGGAAAAGTTAAGGATTTCACAGCCTTGGAAGAATACTCTGCTCATAAAGCTGATAGGCCATCCTTTATCTTTGATTCGTTTGGAACCAAAGCTTCAAAAATTATGGAAAATTTCTAAACCTTTCCAGATGATAGATCTGGGACATAGCTGCTTTAACATAAGATTTTCTTCACCAGAAGATTACATATCTGTACTTGCAGGTGGTCCAAGGATCCTTTTCGGTCATTATCTCAAAGTCCAGATATGGCAGCCTGATTTTCGCCCAACTAAAGACGATTTTGATAAACTTGCAATATGGATTCAGTTGCCGGAGCTGCCAATTGAATATTATGATCCAACAGTTCTTTTCAAGATTGGAAGACTGATCGGTAAACCAATCAAAATCGATGTTCACACAGGTAACTTAAATAGAGGGAGGTATGCACGTATCTGTTTGGAAATTGGTTGCAAGAAATCTCTTCCTAAATCGATCAAGATTGGTAAATTTGAGCAAAAAATTTACTATAAAATTTCAACTCGTTTTTGCTCCACATGTGGAACTTTTGATCATGAAAATTGCTTAAGCTCTGAAGTTGCGGTAAAAGAAACTACAGGGGCAGGAATCTCAACTAGCTCAGTTATAGCTGAAGTAAAAAATACTATGGAAAAATCAGATTTAGTTACATCTGACAGTGGTAAACATGAAGCTGTTGCAATTTCTTCTTCAGAAGATCAATGGCATGTAGTTACAAACAAGATCAGGAAGATGGTTCGAGACAAATCTACCAATGTCCAGCTGCCAGGTAAGTATCCTAGTAAGAGCCATCATGATTCAACTCAAACTTTGCATTTTCATAAAAAAACAAATTTAACCGCTGAAAATTCGAAGCATTTTAATAATATTTAAAAATCTACTTTTCCTTCTAAGAAAAACGTGGTTTGGCTCCCTAAGGACACTTCTAAAGACCCTTTGCCTAATGCACCTTTTGAAGATATTAACTTGGATTCGGCCCTTAGTGATATTAACTCTAAGTTTGTCCCAAATTCTCAAGTTTCTTCCCCAGACCTAGCCCAAAATCTTATTAAGTATGACGCCATGGAGCCAGAAACTCTCAACTCTTCATCTTCTCTGTCAAAAACCACTACCTTACCTCCCATTGAAAACCAAATTCCAATTTCTCACTTAACAAAATCCACCCTCATCATCACAACTTCGACCATATCAAGCTTAGAGAAGCAAACTCAAGCAGTCATCTCCATTCCAACCAATGCCTCATCCCCTGAATTCGATGACCTCTCTAATAATCTGACAGTTTCTTCAACTATCCAACATAACTTCTCCTCGGAGAACTCGAAATCTCTCTACTCCTCCCCTAAATCTGAACCTAAACGACCTCCCTCCCCTCCCATCAACTCCTCTTTTGGGGGTAACTCAACTTACACCACTTACTTAATCCAACCCTAGACAAGAAGTAATGATGAGTTTGGCTCAGACATTCGATCATTCAACTTCTCTGCTTCGAAATCTACTAGACAATCTCAATCTGTAAAACCAAGGACCAAACTTGGAATACTTAGAAAACATCTTCCCAAATACTCCAAGCCAAAACCGAATGCTGGTACCCAGTCCAGAAAAATATACCTTTCAGTCAAGTCACTTTCTACCCCACCTATTTGCGATTCCGTCGCAAACTTCAATGGCTCACATAAATGTAGAAGCTATAAGAAATCTTCTATTACTTGTAAGGGAACATCTTTACCTCCTCAAGATGGCGGTAAGAGAAAGCAAACTCCCACCTCTTCTGAATGTGAACCAAAACGCCATTGTCCGACCTTTGAACCAAAGCATGAATCTTCTAGAGAATTAACACCTCCTTATGACTCAAGCATATATGCGGATATTAGCATGGAACGTTAGAGGTGCTGGAAGGCCTAAATTTCTTCATGAGCTTAATGGTATGATTGCTCGTTTGTCTCCTCAAATTTTGATTTTGATGGAAACCAAAGTGTCAAGCTCCCGTGCTAACAGAATCATCTCTCAACTTCCTTTCTATGGAAAAATCCTGGTAAATCCCATTGCTCTCTCTGGGGGGATATGGCTCTTATGGGACCCTAACCTTATTAGTGTTCATAGTCATCCCACTTCATCTAGGATGATAACTGCACAATTCCACCCTCATGCACCTGAGTCACCTTTTTCTTTGACTGCTGTTTACTAGTTCCCCCAACCACATCGTCACACTCAGGTATGGAATGATTTAATAAATGTCTCGACTTCTATTAATGGTCCTTGGATAGTTGTAGGAGACTTTAACTGTATCCTAGAACCCCATGAACAAATGAGTAGATACAGATTGCCTTTTCGATCTATGCAACTTTTTAATAATTGTCTTCAAGAAAACAATCTTTTTTACCTTGGATTCTCGGGTCCATGTTTCACTTGGAACAATAAACACCCTGGTATGGATCATATTAGGAGAAGGCTTGATAGAGCTTTTTCTAATGAAAATTGGCTTTAAACTTTTCCTAATACTTCTATTTTGAATATCCCTTGCATTCATTCTGATCATGCAGCCATTTTTATTAATTCTAGTCCAATGGTTCGCTTTGGTAGAAAACGTTTTAGGTTTGAAAAGCAATGGTTAGATAGACAAGACTACAGAGAAATTGTAGCACAAACTTGGTCTGAGCCTAAAATAGGGTCCAATGCCTTTGCTTCTAAAACCCTTAAACTAGCCTTTAAATCTAAGGATTGGCAGAAAAATATTTTTGGAAACATTAAACAAGCTCTTGGAACTGAATAATCTCCAAAATTCTTTTTCATCTACTAATTTTGATCTCAATAAAATTGTTCAAGAACACGATATTATAAAAAATATAAAACATCTTGAACATTTAGATAGAGTTTATTGGTCTTAGAGAGCTAATGATAAATACATTAAAGATAATGCAGCCAATTGTCGAAACGTCCGGGTCCGGGGGACCTTATCGAAACGACTTTGGAAAAGATAGGAGTCGCCACTAATCTTTTTTGCCTAGGTGTGATTAGCCACCTACAATGTTAGACCTAATGGATCATGCTCGACGACGGACACACTAAGTCTAAAACTACGGTCTGCGAACCAAAGCCCAAGTTCGGGAGTCGGTTACATGTGGGGAAGGATTAGCACCCCCACAACGCCCGTCGAACGACGGTACCTCTAGTCTAATCTAAATCTAACGGGTTTAACATTAAAGGTTGCTCTTTCTTAATCTTAATTATTAGAAAATAGTTATAAAAGAAAATGAAATCATTTTTTCAAACCCATGTCGAGAATTCGAAGAATGTTATCGAACGATGGTCAATCAATTCTGCATTCGATTCTCTTTCACTGTCTGTTCTCTTGTTGATCTTTTTCTGTTCGAAAAAGAAATTCTGAAAATGCTGTGATAAAACCTTTTATTCTTCTTTTTTTGTTTTTAAAGTCTTTTATTTTATTTTGAAAAATTTTATTCTTAGTCTTCCTAAATGGTGAGAAAATCTTCTTTTCTAATTTTGGAAAATCTTTTTTTCCATCTTTTATTGATCTACTAAGTCTGCTTTGAATTTGAAAACCTCTGATTAAAACTTGAAAATTCTTGATTACCCATTTTAACCTATTTTGGAAACTGAATAAGAGAACATGATTTTTGAAACCATTTTTGAAAATGACACTTTTTATTGTATCTTTTAATTTTCTGATTTTTGTCATTTTTTGGATTTTCTTTGATTCTATTTAACTTCTACTTAATGCATGAATGCAAATTATGGATGCAAAGTCTGATTATTAAAGTTGACTCCCGTAACTTGGGTTATTGAAAACTCTTCTCAAGATATGTGCTCAGAATCCCGACGCATCTTGCAAAGGGCTTTCTCATCCTCGGGGACATTCAGTGGCCCCGAATACTCGATCACTCACTGAATGCCCCTTCTTCGGAAGGGTTACGATCATCAACTAAGCTAAAGTGGCGTGAAATGCAGACAGTTTATAATTAACTGAAAATAAACGTGGCATGCATATGTCTACTGTCTACTTTTACTTCTATACTAATCACTAAATTATTACAAATCCCAATAATTAATAAAATCAAATAAATTGAAAGCTAAGGGCCAAACTGGACAATCCTGGGGACTTTTCTGCACACTAAGAATAACAGTTAGCAACATTGAGGGGCAGATAGCACAAATTGAAAATCAATAACATAAACAGGGATCAAATTGCATCAAATCAAATCTTAAATCAACTTCATCGCACAAATCAAAAGATGAGATTCCAAGTTTAGGTCTTTAAAAGAAAAAGAATAAAGATTAAGGTCCTTATATGAATTAAATTAGATCTCTTAATCAACCTAAAAACACTTTACTAAATCAAAACTTCAATCTTTAAATTAGATTCAACTCCAAAAAAGACTCTTCAATCATTTTTCAAACTAATCTCGATCCAAAAGATTACACATTTGACTTAAAGACTTGATTTATAAATCAAAATTATCTTGAAAATATTCAATTTCCAAGGTACTTTAAATTCAAAATCTCAACTTTTAAGTCAAAGGCTTAACCTTTATAATTAAAATCAGTTCAAAAAGGAATCAAAGAACAATTTTAAGTCAATTCTAATTTAAATATCCAAGCTTTATTTACCAAATTTTATTTTTGGTCTAATCTCAATACAGTATGATATAACCCTTTATATTATATTAGCAAAAGACAAACTTTACACTAAAAACCTGGACTTCACACAAAATCAACATTTTAATTATCAAACTAGCATTATAAGATTAAATCTACCCTATAATAACATAACATGCGTGAACTAATTAAGCCTAAATTATTTATAGCCTAAATCACAAAGGATCAGTCCCAAACTATTCAATCAAAAAGAAACAAAGCTTAAAACAATCTAGAAAGGGTTAAATTGAAACAAAATAGAATTTAAAAAAAAAAGTATGAATATGCTTACCTGAAACGCACCGTTTTGACCCAATCCCTCCTCTTATCGCGCTTTTCTTCCTCTTCTCTCTTTTCTCCTTCTTCTTCCTCGAGCAGCCTTTTCTTCCTAAAACCAACTGAACCCTAATTCATCCTCTGCCAATCCACGAACCAGCAACCCTCACAGCTCCGTTGGCTCAATTTCTTCACCACGATCTTGTCACAACGTCCGACAACTTGAAAGCCTCGAGCTTTCGAGGATTTCGACGGCAACCCGAACTTTGAATGCTAGGAACTCAATGATTCCACCGTCGAGATGGCTTCAAGCTTTCAGGTTTTGTTTCGCTCTCCTCCCTCCACTGATCTGCGATTCAATTCCATACAAGATAGTTTCAATCGAAAACCCCTAATTTCATTCTTTAAGAACCCCAGAATTTCCAGAGAGTTTTTTGATGTGTGTGAGGTGTGGGTTTGTAAAGAGAGAAGCTATAGAGAGTCCAGAGCCCTTGATTTGTATGTTTGTCAGTTCGGGGTGTATTGCTTCTGAGATAGAAAATGAAAGTCTTTTTCTGGGTTCAAAGAGTCAAGAAAAGAGAGAGAATTCATTCGTCGTTTCTAAGAGAGAGAGAGTTGGAATCTTTTTGTTTTAGAGAGAGCTTGATTGAAGAGAAAAATCCGTAAACCAAGAGAGAGAGACTGTGAAAGAATCCATCTTTTTTTTTGTCCCTAGGGTGGTGATTGATGATGAAAGTGCTCTGTTTTTTTGGTCTATATGAGTGAATCAAAGGTGCCAGAGGTAAGAGAGAGAAGAAGATTCAAGAGAGGTGATCAATCCAGAGGCCAATGAGAGGATGAATCGAGAGCTAGTGATGAGAGAGAGTCGAGAGTCCATCCCCCCTTGAATTGAATCCTTCTTCAACAGATAAGATCCCCTCTCCACTCTTTTCGGTTAGCTATAATTTCTTCCATTTCTTTTTTTCTTTATTTTCCTCCTACTAACCAATTTTTTCTTCTTGTGCAGGCTCCTTGTATTGTGATGAGATCAGCGGTTTGATGTACTGGCAACAAGGTGAACTGGCAGGTAACTTCCTTTCTCTTTAACCGTATGAAAATTGAGATTGGGCTTCTCTATGGTGAAAGGCATTGGGATTTTGTGGCTTTGAATGTAGGGCTTAAGAGTGTTTACTGAATTTTTCTATATATGCTACAATTATTAATGAAAAGATGACCAAAATGCTTATAAGGTTGCTGACTATGAGACAGGTATGCACTATGATGTAGAAATGTGAAACGTGACTATGTTTTGCCCTTTGATTGAATAATAAGTGTCCGATGAAGTTAATTGAATGTGGGAGTGGTTGAAATGTTTAAATGCAGTGTGATATGGATGCCTACATGCTCTATTTTTGTTAGTTTATTAGCTAGGATGTGATGCAATGTAATGGGTGTAGATGCATGCTTGTGTTGCAGAATATATGCTGCCTAATTTTTCGAATTAATGATGAACTAATTTTGAATGCTGGGGTTGTTGTGTCCATGTCTTGCTTGATTTCATCTTAGCCACTGAATTGAGAATAAAAACAAATGGCAATGATTATTGATCCTGTGATATGCTCTATTTGATTCCACTGCACACACCCACTCTGTATTGTAGTAAAATTAAGTGTGCTTAGCCAGTCATTTCTTTGGTAACAAAATTGATTCTCTTGGCAACTGGCACGCTCATCCTAATTAGTACTCCCTGAATGCAGTAATTTCCTTGTCATCTTAAGCCTCTGCATTTTTTTAGCCCTTAGATTTGCATTTGATAACATCATTTGCTTTCAGTCTATGCATTACAACATGAATTTGATTCCTTGATGTGCGTGGTTGCCATTGTTTCCAATCCCACAGTTGCTGCCCTCATGATGTATAGTTCTTAAATTTCCTTTGCAGAGTTTGCGGTATTGAAAATATGGCATTGTTGTGGCCAGTAATGAGTAAGGATAGCTAGCAAAGCTTGATACCCTTTGGCATGGTGATAGTTAGCAAGTGACAGCACGAGGACATATGCTAAGAGAAAAAGCAATCTAGGACTCCCCCTTTTTTGTATTTTTTTGTAAGAGTAACATTGTAAAGGAATCATGGCATGTACGTATCTTACATGTACTAACAATTGAGTAACAAATGAAAATGAGATCTTCCTTGTGCAATGCAAAGAAATGATGCAATTAAATTAATATTCTAACCTAAATGACTTTTCCAAATGATAAATGACTAAAATGATTTCATGTAAATGTAATCTTATGTTTGAATAATCGAAATGCAGTTTAATGCAAAATAATCAAATATGCCATAAGATGCAATATTGCACAAAAATGTGAATCCAACTTATTTAGGTTCATTAGTACAAATCAAATGTGATTTCCCTAAAAAATAAATGACCCAATTATTAATCGAACGCTAAGATGCAAATATTTTTGGTTTTTCTAACGAATGCAATCTAAAGGCAATCTATTAATGCTAAATGCTGACATGAACATGCTAACCTAAACAGTAAAAGGACCAAATGACCAAAATCCCCTTGGGTGCACGAATGGCCTAAATGCCCCTGAATGTAAAAATGACCAGAATGCCCTAGTGCCAAAATGACCAAAATACCCCTGGATGACCCTAATGACAAATAAGAAATAAATTGATTTAAATTGAAGGATACAAGACAAAAATGGGTGTCTACACCAATACTAAATACTTTCATGCCAAAGTTAAGCAGAAAAGAAGACTAAATCGTATACAAAATCTTAAGATTAATAATATTTGGTCTTCTAAGCCTCGTTTTATCAAACAAGCCTTTTTCAATTATTTCCAGAATCTGTTTACCATTTCTAATCCCATTGATTTCAATTTCCATAATGTTGAGGTTCCAAAACTATCTTCACCTAACATCTTTTCCCTTAATATGGAAATTACTGATAATGAGATTAAGTGATACGAATCTAGTTGTATTAGATTCAAATCTACCCTTTGAATATCCACCAAAGTCGACTTGAACTTCTTCAACTTCTAGACGTGTATGTCGATGACCTTCACAAGGCTATTCCTCCTCTTTCGTCGGACTTAAGCTCTCAATTAGACCTGCAATTGAACTCTCAAGATCGCAAGATTCACAAACAACTAAGTTATCTCAACCTAATTGCTTGCTAGGACTCTACAAGATGAAGAACCCTAAGTTTGCTCAAACTAGAACAATGAAGCCAAAGAAATCGATATGGGTATAAACCTCTCAACTTTATTGATTAACTTGACTTCCACTTTTACAAGAGATATTGGTGGCCTTATATAGTGATAAGGTCAACCAAAATCCTAAAATAAATCCTAATTTTCGTCCAAATATAAGGGCTAGGGAAAAACTAGTCCAAACCCAACTAGGAAAAGGAAATAAAGACATAATTAAACAAGGATTGGACTTAGTCAACCAAGGCCCAATCCAAATAAGGTCCAAACTTAAAAATAAGCTAATCTAAGATAGAATTAAGCCCAAACAAAGATAACTAATGATAATGGGCTCATGCCATGATGTCAATCCGGCCATCTAGAATCAATAACAAGAAAAGTGATGAACTTGTAATTGATTTGTAATTTCTTGCCCAAATCATCACCAAAGCTCTTCAATTGAACTTCAATGGTCTTCAAGTCTTCAAGATGAGTTCGAACAAGGCCCATGAGTGAATCCTTGAATCTCTTAACTCTTGCTCTTGTCATCGGACCTAATGGCATCTTCAAAGGATCCAATGGCATCTTAATGACATCTTCTTGGTGAATTGTGATTCCATCCTCTCCTTTAAGCTTGTCCACGCTTCCTTGCAGCCCTTGATCATCCTTTCCATGCTCTCCATGCTTGTCTTCAAGCCCATAATAAGTCCTTGGCACATTATTCCTTCCATGATAAGCCTTGGGCGCATCATTAAGTATATTGTCTGGAAAATGGGATCAAACAAGGCTCCAGGGCCTGATGGTTTAAATGCCAATTTTTTCAAAGCTTACTGGAATATCGTTGGTCCTTCCGTTACTGCTTTTGGTGAAGAGTTTTTTTTCATTCTGGTCATATGCTGAAGAAACTTAACGAAACCTTTATTGTTCTTATTCCTAAGAATCCAAATCCTTCTGAAGTTTCCCACTTTACACCAATTCTTTAATGACACATAGACTAAAACCTTTTATCAGTAAACTCATTTCACCTTACCAATCTGCTTTCATACCATCTAGACTAATCTCTGATAACATCATTCTTGCTCATGAGCTCATTCATTCTCTTAATAAAAAGAAAACAGGTAATGCTTGTTATATGGCTCTTAAGCTTGACTATGCTAAGGCATATGATAGATTGGAATGGAATTTCATAGAAACATGCCTTAATGCTTATGGTTTTCCCCCTAACTGGACTAAATACATAATGGAATGTATTTCAACTATCTCTTTTAAAATTCTCATTAATAATGAACATACTGAAAGAATCATACCTTCAAGAGGATTAAGACAAGGAGATCCCCTATCTCCTTTCATTTTCATTCTCTGTTCTGATTTTCTTAATAAATCCCTCATGAAAAGAATCTCTAACAAGGAACTATATGCTCTTAAAGCTTCTAGAAATGGACCTATGATTCCTTGTTTAAATTATGCAGATGACTGTTATATTTTCTCCCGAATTGACCCTCTTAGTATCTCTGCTTTAAAGTCCTCCCTCGACCACTTTTGTAGGGCTTCGGGTCAAACAGTTCATTTGGATAAATGTTCTTTTATTTTCTCTCCAAATACATCTGAGGGTACCAAAGCTCAACTCTCCCAATACTTCAATATGCCCCTGTCATCATCCTTAGATAAATATCTTGGTCTTCCTGTGTTTACTGGTCGAGCTCTCCAATCTTATTTCCAATCTCTTATCTGTAGGATCAATGCCTTGCTTCATACATGGTACGACAAATATTTGTCTTATGCCAGCAGATTAACTCTAATAAAGGTTGTCCTCACTTCAATTTCCATTTATACCATGTCAGTTTTCATGCTTCCTCAAATGTTTGTTGAAAAGTTAAACACTATAATAAGGAAATTTTTATGGAATCATACTTTTGATGGAAACAGAACTCCTTATGTTAGTTGGAAAACTGTATGTACTCCTTTAGAATTAGGGGGCCTTGGTGTACATTGCTTAACTCTCTTCAATCAACCCCTACTTGCAAAAAACATTTGGAGATTACTTATAAATCCTGACAATCTTCTTCACAGTGTTCTTAAAGATAAATATTTCCCCGAGACTCAGGTCCGGCAGGCTGTTAGGAAACCAGGTTCATCTGCTATATGGTCTGGTCTTTTTAAATGTATACATCTTATTGATCATAATATTAAAATGGATATTTGAAGTGATAAAGAAATCAATTTTTGGTTTGGTAAATGGTTTAGGAATGTTAGAATTGCAGATTTGACTCTTCGGCCTATCCCTTCCCATCAAGCTTCCATTACTCTAAGTAATCTTATTAATAGGGATACTAATACCTGGAACTTAACTTCAGTTTTAGATACTCTCCCTCCCATTGTTGTTGAACAAATCTCTGGTATTCCTATATCGCTGATGAGAGGTGAGACAAAAACCACTTTGGTCCTTGGAAAAGAATGGTCAGTTCTCCACTGCCTCTTTGTATAAGCACCTTATTTACCAATCCAAAAAAATTGCCAGACCTCCACTACCTTGGAAGTATATTTGGAAACTGAAGACTTTACCAAAGGTAAAATTCTTCTTATGGTTACTGGCTCAAGATAGATTACCTACAGCTTCTTTATTAAATAGTAGGAACATCATTCCTTCCTCCAATTGCCACTTTTGTAATGAACCTGAAGATATAAACCATATTGTTAACACCTGCCCCCTTTATGCTCTTCATAGAAAACAACTTTTTTGTAGGTGGGATCCTTCCACTATGAACTATCCATAAGTCCCAAACTTTTTTCACCCTAGGTAATAAGTGGGTTTCCCAAGTTAATTGGTTTAGTATGGTGCTTTGGCTTATGTGGTTTTATAGAAATGATTCCTTGTTTAACCACTCTCTGATTACTGAAAATGAAATTTGGCATAAAATGCTTTACTATTTAACTTCGTTTTTAGTTGACAAACCTCTTGAAAACGGTATTTGTTTTAAACAGATTACTATTTTTGTTTCATGGAATCCACACCCTCATGGTTTTTATAAATTGAATTGTGATGGATCTTCACATGGTAACCCTGGTACTGCTGGATGTGGTGGAATTATTAGAGGTTCTGATGGAAATGTGATTTCTACCTTCTCGGTTTATATTGGTATTGCCTCAAATATAGTGGAAAAACTTCAAGCTATCAAGATGGGATTGATTCTTGCAAGAAATGCTAATATTACCAAATTACTGGTTGAATCCGATTCCCTTGTTTCGATCATGATGTTTCATCACAGGAAAGACCAACTTCCAACTCAACTGCAGATTCTCAAGAACGACATTATTGCTCTGGCTTCAAGTTTTTCAGTTGTTAGTTTAAGCTTTATTTATCGTGAAGCAAACTATGTTGCAGACTTTCTAACTAATATTGCCGTTAAATCTAAAACTTCATGTATCAACCCTCCAAATTTGCCTGATCTTCATCCTCTCCTGGCTTTTGATGCTTCTGTTAGAATGGTTGAAAGGAGGGTCTCTATTATTTCTAGATGTCTAGTTTATCTTTCCTAAGTTTCTATGTCTGTAATGTACTTTCTCTTCTACGTTTGTAATGTACTTTCTCTGTAAGTTTTAATAATATCCTTTCGTTTATTTGCAAAAAAAAAACTTTATAATAATAAATCTTAAATTATAATGCTTTCCTTATAAATTTTTATTTTTTAAATTTGGCTAAACATTATGAAATTATGGTTGAATATTCAACCTAAAACCCTATAATAATAAATCTTAAATTTTAGTACTAACCCTATAAACTATTATTTTTTGATTAATTTGGAGCTAAACTCTATGAAATTATGGTCAAATATTCAAATAAAACCCTAATAATAAATCTTAAATTTAAGTACTAACCCTATAAATCAATTCTTTTATTGATTTGGAGCTAAATTTTATGAAATTTAAATAAATTTTTTATCACATTTTGATTTTAAGTGTGTAAATTTTAATAAAATTTAATATATCAATTTTACAATACAAATAAAAAAAAGTATTCTACACACATATATATTAAATAAAATCAAGGATAATTTAGTCTATAAACTATGTACATTTATTTTATACGCAATCTACTTTTTCACTTTACAAAGCTAGTAATGATTTGACACAAGTAATAGTTCCTGTGCTTTGTGGCTAAGGGGCACCCATTAGGCAAACTCTTACACACACACAGATATATATATATATATTATAGAGTTATTATTTGGTATATTGTCGGTGGAGTTTTTGGATGTTGACATGTATAGATTTCATAATTAATTAATTATTTAATATTTAAATTTATTCCTAAGGCAACATATATCAACCCATTAGACTCGCATGTGCAGTTTATTAAACTCCACTGACGGTAAAATGATAATTTTCTTATATTATATTACACAATATTGTTATGCCTGAATTTAAACTAGTACTAATGGATCAGACTGTCTTTTAATTCCAAACTGACTTTAGACAGACTAAAAATGATTGTACTCGCACAATTGGTTCAAGAAACTTAACATTTAAGCCCAACATTTAGAGGGAATCCAAATTGAATGTAACGAGAAACTGACTTCCGACAAAAAGGATGTTCAGTCGAGAGGAATGGAAATTCGATCATGGAACTAGTCCATGATCCCATTTCGAACGGTTGCTCGGGAAGTGGAAACATAAGACATCTCAAGGCTATATAAGGAGAATAAATTCATGAAGAGTGGACGACTCAAACACATCACTAATGAACATAATTTATCTTAAACTTATGACGTAGCTCATAACGTCTATCCTATGAGTGAGAGTAGCATGTTACTTATTTAGTGCAATTAGTGTAGATTTCTCATTCTAAATCTAGTCAAAGGAACATTTCCACTTTTTTACATAGATGAAACAAGGGTGATAACCCTTTTGATCATATGTAAGGAGCTTGACCTCATTTGCCTAGTAAGAAGTTACTAATATATATATATATATATATATATATATATATAT
>AWWV01006957.1:0-23912 GCA_001974805.1 Corchorus capsularis
TCTGGCAAGTTTACTCATCCACTAATACCATATATATTATACTATAATAGAATCAATATCACTCAAAACTCTATAAATCCATTGAGTAGGACTTGGTTAGTAATTTGGGCGGAGTTAACCGCTGCAGGGAGAAAAAGAAGCAAAGTCTTTTCTTCCTCTCTCTTCGTTTCATTTCTTCTGGTGTTTGTCTTCTTCGAAATTCTCTCTTCCATTTCTCACAATTCTTTTTCCCAAGTTTTCCTTCATCAAACAATTCCTTCCATATAAAGAAAAATAAGAGAGGGACTCCTTGTGAGAGAGTTTGTCTTGTTTCATGCAAGTTTCTTCCTTTTTTCTTCGTTTTTTACAGTTTGATTATTTGCTTCATATTATTAGTGATTATGGACAACTTCTGGTCGAATTATTCATTGACAGAGGAGGAAAACGATGTTGTTGAGATCAATCAATCTTGGGTTTATGATACCATCGAGGAAGGAAATCATTGTTTTATTGGCAGAGTTCTTTCCCGCAACCCTACAATTGTTGATATCTTTCAATTAGTTCTCTACAAATTTTGGAAGTTATCTAGTGGCCTATCGATCAAAGAATTGGGCGAAAACTCTTTTTTTCGCTTTGAGAAAGTTGGCATGGTATTTCTAATGTTGCTTTGATAGAAGGATTAGGGAATTTAGATATGGTATCTGCTTCAACGAAAGAAATATCCACAAAAATGGAAAATATCTCTCATGTTTTGGGATTGAATTCTAAAGCCGTTAAAAATCAACCTGATCCCCTTAATTTGCCTAAGCCTTTAGGGTGTCGTTTTGTTATTGGATCTCTTTCTAATAACAAACTCACTAACTTTAAGAAAATTCCCACTGGAAACGTGCTACTCGATGTCAATCAAAGCCTTTCAAGACCAGATCAACTCATCATCCTACTGCTGGTAATAAGAGAATTGCAGGCAGAGAAATTTCTGAAGATGCATCATCTGCTTTCGCCACCAAACGTCTTCGAGATGTTGCTGTAACCGAAGAAGACAATAATTCTGATCATGTAGCAGTGAGGGGGGCTATAATCTATTTTGGTCTTCATCTTGCATTAAGTTGCAATCTAGATACCCTTGAAGTTCATAGTGATTCACTCATGGTGATAGGCGAAATGAAGAAGGGTTCGAGATCAAAATGGGAAGGATTTTGCCTTATTGAAGAAACTCTACATTTATCTAGTTTATTTGGTGTTTGCTCTTTCTTACATTGTTATCGTAATGTTAATGTTTTAGCACACAGTATATGATCATGTCGTCAGCGTGTCACAAAGTAAAAACCTAACAAACTCTCTCTAACTGGTAGATAGGGCAAGTCAAAGTCGATCCCACGAGGAAGAAACAAGTCTTTATCAACTACTTCAAAACAAATAAAAGAAACAAACAGATCAACAATACCAGATAGCAGAATTGTCACGAAATCAATTTAAAATAGAAAACAATAATTAAAAAGGCAATACTTCCCCACTTATCCCCACTTAAGCATAGAATAATTAAAAAGACTATGGATCATAGATCAAAACATCAATCAACACAAATCAAAATAAGTCTTTGGCAGAGAAACAGATTACTAAAGATTCATATATTCTCAATTTATATCAAAGATAATTAAATTGGTACTAAAGATTCCCAAGATAATCGTTTTATCAATTATCAAATTCAATACTAAAGATTCTTGAATCATGCAATCAACAAAACATAAAGATCAATAAATAAACCAAACATATGCACTAAATTACTAAAGATTCACTTAGGCATAAGATTACTAATAAACTCAATTCAATAAATTAGCTACTAAAGATTCACTAACATAGCCGAATTATGCTACTAACAATTAGATTCAATTACTAGTAATTTAAAATAATCATCATCAATTCACCAATAGATTGATAAAGAAATTAAGAACGGGATCTCACCGTAGATCAAATCATTATTCCATAACTTAGAGGTCGTTTGTTGCTTTCCATGGAATAACTCTCCATAGGAGATTGATTCTTGGGAGAGTGATTCCAAGGAAAGTAACTCTAGGGAAAGTAGCAATTAAATTCCATGGAGAGTAGTTTCAATGGTTTGGTTTATTAGCACTTTCCTTGGAAAATAATCCATTTTAATGAAATTTACACTTTCCATGGGTGAGAAAAAACTTTCTCTACCCCCTCCATGGTAAAGTATTTTCCCACCTATCAAGGAAAGTTAGGTGGCCTTAAAAATTACTTTCCCACCTTATTAGTCTAACCAAACCATGGAAAGCCTTTTCACCCTATTACTTTCCAAGGAAAATACTCTAAACAAACACCCTCTTAAGGGTTCAAAGGGGAAAAGTATTAAAAAGAATTACTCACATATAGTTGAGAACACACTACTCGACATATTGAAGAGGAGAGGATGTTAACTAGGGTTCCTCCTAGGGGCGACAGCTACAGAGGAAAAATCCTCTAAGAGTCTGACAAATTACAACTGAATAAAATTAATAGAGAATTGTGATTTTCCTAAGGGTTGAATTTCTATTTATAGGCACCTAGGTCAGTTTACAAGGGCTGGGAATTAGTCTCCATCGTTGGATATTTTCCAAGCAGCGGCTAGGATTAAATCTGACTCCAAATCATTTTTAGATTAGGAATTGCACAGACTTGATTTCCAAGTAAAACTCTGATTGGCTAACAAGGAATATTCTAGACCAATAATAAAACTTCTACATCATCTCATCTAGCTGGATTCACCGTACAATTAATGTCCAAGTCGGCATTCAACTCCAAAGTTAGCTAGGAATGCAATTCATTCTATCCAGATTACTTCAAGGCATTTTCGTCATTCTTCCCGGCAGAACTGGGTTTCGAGGTCAAAAGAAAAGTTGTAGAGCTTGAAATTAGCTTTACAACGGTACCTCATTTGCATTTTTCTGAAAAAAAAAGGTATGAATTTTCTTCATATAAAATCCTAATCAACAAAGGACTCTGAATTGTGACATCATCAGAATTATTTGCATTACTGCATCATAATTACTGATTGGGTTTGGAATAAATCATTAGATTTCAAAAATGCAGATTCGGGCTTAGAGACATCGAAATTGGATCTCCACAAATTCGGAATTAGCTTCAGGCTTCATGGGCTCAAATCGGGCTTAATGGGCCTACTGCGATAAAAATTACCAAAATCAATAGTTTCTCCAAAATCATCCAAAATTGCTCCAAATCTTTATATTTGTAAATAATGGCTCCAATTGGTAATGAAATACCAAATATGATAAATATGGGGTTAAATATGCACATACAACTACTAAAACAAGTCAGAATCGCAATGAAAATATACAAGACATTAGGTCTTATCAGTATAACACAATTAAGCTTTGTCAATAATGCTAACTATGTTTGGTATGATGTTCTTCCACCGTGTATTTATAATTTATAACTCGGGCCATCAATAATTCTAGTATCATTAGTTTCCTTATAAAAAAAAAATCTCTAAAAATCCATTATCCATAAGAATTTTTATTGTTATTAAAAAAAATTAAAATTAGGTAAAGTTGTAATAATTAGGAAGGAAAGAGGGCAGGGAGGAGAAAAGGTAATATATATAGAAATAAAAACTTCAGTCGAGAACAGATATAATAAAAGGAGGGTTATAAAAAGAAGGAAAGAAAGAAAGGAATAACAATAAGAAGCAAATGGCGGATCAATTGACCGACGATCAGATCTCAGAGTTCAAGGAAGCTTTCAGTTTGTTCGACAAGGATGGCGATGGTTTGATTCTCTTTCCCTGTTAATCTTATACCGTTATTTCAGCTTTTGACAAAGATCTAGTTTTTACTTTCTTCTTTTGTATGATTTACATTTTTCCCTTTCGTTGTTGTTGAAAACTTTTCTGTTCTTCCAAATGAAGAAAATAAACATAAAGTCTTAGGGTTATGGTCTTTTTGATTTGTTTTTTTTTTCTTGTGCCTGTGAATTTGGTTATCCATTGACTCGAAGAATATTAAATGAAATGAAATTAAACTTTTGCTCAAATCTTTTCTTTTATATTTCAAAATTGAAACTGTTTATATAATTCAATTGCTGTTTGATCAAGCATCTTGGAATAACATAGATTACCTTGGAAGTTATGTTTGGTATGAAGGTAGGAAAGAGGGAAGGAAAGTTTTTCAAGTAGAAATAGTGATTTTCAATTCCACCTAATTTTGGGAAAGAAAATAATATTCACCTCCGTTCATTTTCCTTCCCTTCCCTCTTATGAAATGTAGAAATACCTACACTTTTCTGCTTCTGATCCGATTCCTTGTTCATTTCTTCCTTAAAAATATATTGTTAGTGCTGTTGTTTGAAGCATTTTTAAGTAAGTGGACATTCCCAATTGCTTAGAAAAACACTGTTTTAAGAGATTGCTTGAAGATAAAAGAGTTGAATGTGGGTTGTTATATTGATATATATATGGCAGGTTGCATCACCACGAAGGAGCTTGGAACTGTTATGCGGTCTCTTGGACAGAACCCAACTGAAGCAGAGCTGCAAGATATGATTAATGAAGTAGATGCAGATGGTAATGGTACCATCGACTTCCCAGAGTTCCTGAATCTGATGGCTAGAAAGATGAAAGATACTGACTCTGAGGAGGAGCTGAAGGAGGCGTTCCGAGTTTTTGACAAGGATCAGAACGGTTTCATCTCTGCTGCTGAACTCCGCCACGTGATGACAAACCTGGGGGAGAAGCTTACTGATGAGGAAGTTGATGAGATGATTCGGGAGGCTGATGTTGATGGGGATGGCCAGATTAATTATGAAGAGTTTGTCAAGGTTATGATGGCTAAGTGATGGTGATGATCTCTTCTGTTATCTTTGCTGAATCACAATTGAAAGAGGAATGATCTCCCTTGTTCTTTTGTTTATGTTGCTGCTGACTTTATTTGTTTCTTAGATTTTACTTTTTGTAAACCATGGATTTTTGCAAGTTTTATGGTTTTATAATATATCTTTGGGGTGTAATTATGCATGCCACTTTTGTACACTGGTATTTTATGGCTCTAAGACAAATCGAAACGAATTCAAGCAAATTATTTCAAAATCCCCACATCTTTCGTTACTAGTGCAACAATTACTAGCCCTTGAAGTTCTTCAAATAGGGGTGTTCTACCAAGAATCATTATTGTTTGGCGCCATGCTAAATTATAATTATTAAAAAGGAAATAGAATTTTTAAAAATTACTATAAAGTCTATTGCTGTACCAGTTTTCCGGGAGGGGAATATATGTGCGGATTGTTTGGCGTTATTGGCGCATGAGGCAGATCATGGAGATTACCTCCAGGATGACCGGACCGGAATTGGCACTCTGAAACCGTAATTGCAGCCCTTCATTTTTATTATTTCAGTTCTTATGTAGCAAAAAAAAATGCCATTTCTTATCCGAAACATAGTTTGATAGTCTCTTCCGTCTTTAATCTTTATGCTTTGACTCAATTAACTTTTCTTTTCTTTCTTTCTTATTTCCTTCCATTTTTCCTCATCCTCTAAAGTATTTGATGGAACTACAAACCATATCAAATCCATGGAGGCTTTAGAGCCCAGTTATGGGAAAATGAGGAGATTATAATTTTTATTTTTTAGAGGCTTTTATTTCCATCAAAAGCCTGTACCAGTTAGATATTTTGGTTTTTGTTTGCCTATATTTTTGTTGACGGAGAGATGAGAAGATAGATGGTTAAAGTACATAATTGGTCCCTCAAGTGATGCGACTATAGCAAGTGATGCGACTATAGCAAATTGGTCCCCCAAGTGAAGAAATATGCAATTTAGTCCCTCAAGTCGAGTTAACCGAGCAATCAAGTAATTTCCGTTAGTTTCCGTCCAATGTGCCGTTAAACGTCCGACGTGGCAGTGACGCCGTCAACTATGCTGACGTGTCAACTGCCACATCATACATTTTGATTAAAAAAATATTTTTTTAAAAAAATATATATTTTTTTAAAAAAAAAATTGGGTGAGGGACCTAATTGTTGAATTAACTCAACTTCAGGGACTCAATTGCTCACTAAGTTCACTTTAGGGACCAATTTGCACATTTGCCCCTAATTTTTTTGTTTTTTTAATAAAAATAAAAAAAATCAATTTTTCTGTTTTTTTTAAGAACCATTTTTTTCTTTTTTTAAAGAAGAAAATGATTTTTTTAAAAAAAAATTTGATACTATCTCTTTTAATTTTGTTAAAGAGATTACAAATATTTTAGCCCATAATATTGTCAAATCTTAGTATATATTGGGCGACCAAAGGGTGTGGTTGGATTATTTACTATCTCATATTTGTAATTCAACTCCTTGATTAATGAAAAAGTAGCATATTTAAACTTAAAATATATATATATATTATATATAATAAATCAAACAAATCAAATTATTTTTTAAATTGTAGTTGTTTTATAAATTAACTATTATTAAGTAAATCAATATGAAATTGACTGATTAAAACAAGAAACAGTTAGGGAAGAGAAACTTGATATAAATGATTAGTATATACTAAATATTGCCAATTACATCATTTATAAATCTATTGTTGTTCCTATTTAAAATATTTAATCATATTCACCACAAGTTTTGGAAAAGAAGAAAATTATTTAAGAAAACAGAAAAAAAAAAATGAAAAATGAATTTTTTTATTCAAAAAAACCAAAAATTAGGGGCAAATATGCAAATAGATCCCTGAAGTAAACTTAAATGAGCAATTGAGTCCCTAAAGTTGAGTTAATTCAGCAATTAGGTCCCTCACCCAATTTTTTTTTTTTTTAAAAAAAAATTTAAATATTTTTTTAATCAAAATGTATGACGTGGCAGTTGACACGTCAGCATAGTTGACGGCGTCACTGCCACGTAGGACATTTAACGGCACATTGGACGGAAATTACTTGATTGCTCGGTTAACTCGACTTGAGGGACTAAATTACATATTTCTTCACTTGGGGGACCAATTTGCTATAGACGCACCACTTGAGGGACCAATTGTGTACTTTAACCGAAGATAGATATTTACAACTATAATGCTGTAAGTTGAAAATTTAACTTTAAATCAAGGATAAAACTGACATTTTCGTATCCTTTTTAATAATTTATGAGAGTTCTATTTCCTTTTTGGTAATTAAAATTTATCATTGTACCATATGATAATAATTCTCGGTAGATTACCCCTTTTTGAAATTCTCCCTAAAAGGTATGCGGGGTTCTTGTTAAGCTTCTTTTAGGTTCAATGGAGTACTATTTCCATTGACATGCTACCATTCATCAGTTTCTTGCAATTTATTTTACCATTATGAAATTCGAATGTTGAATCCATTCTTCGGTTTCAATTTACAAGCAAGACTTGAACAAATTGTATTACCATGTATCCAGCTGCCCAGAACAATGTAAGTTTTAAGAGCTGTGAGGCAACTAGGAAATAAGGCAATTCCTGAAACTTGTACTCCCACCATGACGATCCCCGTGATAATGATCATAAAAAAACAACATGAACAGGCAAATTCGACCATCACCTTCCCAAATTGAAGCATTCATTACACTGAAAGAACAACCAATTTCCCAGCCATTGGCTAAAAATTCAGTTGCATATGCCAAAAACAGCATTTAATTATTTTATCCTTTCAAGTTTTACAATCTCTTGAGACTCTTCTTTCTAGCATCCATTTTCTTCTTGTCAGCCTGAACTTTTGTCAAAACTTCCTTCTTAGGAGCTGTGCCGGCTGTTCCTACAATGGCAGTTCCACTCACACCCGTATCAGTTGTTGCAATCATAGATTGCTGTTCCTGGATATTCCCTCCTTTTGTGGCTGCAGTAGACAGGGTCACCGCTGATGGCAATGGTAATGCAGCACCATTTGATGCATTTTTCTGGTCAACATTGAGAACTGAGGTATTAGACTGGTCCACATTCAATGCCGTAGTTGACTCACAAATGGCTCCTGACTTGAACTTGGGCTTTGGCTTTGCATGAATTCCTGTATAAAGCCTGGGTTAACAAACAGAAAAGCACTAATGAGATCCCAAAATCATTTCTTTAGAATGGTATTCTCATGCTACGTTCTGGACCTCCTATTTCAATCTCAAAATATCATATTACTCTCAATCTACATATTAAAGATCTTGACCAGTCTTAGAAAAGTCAAACCTATAGGAGCTGGGATTAGTCTCCATGCAGCAGTGAGGACTGCATGAAACAAGCATAATTTCTAACCAAGAACAAAAGGAAACTGTGTTTGTCCAGTTACATTATCTCAATTTAAGGTTCTAGGATTCTACATTGCACAATAATAAGCAAATATTTTGCTTGGCAAACCGCACCTGGCATGCCTGGCATACTCATCATAATTTTCAAGCAGCATCTTGCCAGCCTGTTCATTTAGAGCAGATTCTGGGAATGGCTCAATCAATAAACACCTAACTACCTGCAGTAACAAAGTCCAGTGTCAAGGAAAACATTAAAAGTAAAGCTGAATTAGCAAACAAAAATTGGATGTCCTCAAACAAACTGGTAAAAATTGGCAGTCACGTCCGGCTACATCAGAACTTACAATGAGCACATGTCTCAATCCAAGACTTGGATTCCAATCCTTCTTTAGTGTATTCACACAAATTTCACCATTGGTTGCAATATTTGGATGAAAAATCTTTGTCAGAAAGTAGCCTGCAGTTTAGATGTTCAAAATATTAACCAATGCACAAAAAAAGAGGAAAAGGCTTCTATTTTTTCCATATACTATCACCATGTAATCCAAAGATTGTAATATATGATGATTAGCTTAAGAAACAAAACAGAACTACAAGCCCTAAATTATTTCCAGAAGCCCTAGGTTAGTATACATTAAACATACCTTTAGGAGGAGAATGAGGAAAATCATGAGAAAGTAACAACTTCATACGGAAAACACCATTTTCATATGGAGTTCCAGCTGCAAAGTCAAGAAATCCTCAGTATTGATAGTAACAAGTGTGCCACAGAGGAACTAAATTTATTTGGACAAGATTACATACCTGGCCCTTCAATGTCAGCATAAATGATTGAAAAATCATCATCATTTACTCCAACTTTAATACCTTCCGGAGGGGATTCATCAAGACTCTTCAATTCCTTTGCCAATTGCTTTATTACGTTTGGTGGAAGATTTTCATTAGTTGCCTAAGACAAGAAAACAGTACAATATAAGAAATGCAGATCCTAAATGATCTAAATAAAGATCTAAAACAAGGTAATGGGGATAACATACACTAGACATGAAGGACCTCTAATCATACACAAATTAAAGCACTATTGCTCTGAAACTATATGCCTAAAACTTTCTTCACTGACTAGGATAAATAAGGACAGGGGGGACAAGACTTATAACATAATGTTATGTAATGGCAGCAAAAATTACCATGCTCAGGGTAGAATAGGAATCCTTGACAGAAGACTCAGAACCTCAGAAAGAGAAGTCCCAAAGCTCACAAATGTTGCCACTTGTCGTATAAGCAGTGAGAAAAGTGAGAATTCAGCACTGCAAAAGAAAGAAATGGGGGAAAAAGAAAATATTAATATCCGGTTTCAAAATGAGACATAGCAGATTAGATGTACATTCAAAACTATTAAATTTTATAAATCTGAAATACACATACACATACACATACAGATATCAATGCACATAAATGTCAATGAGATGCAGGGCCCAGCTCATGGAATAAGCAAAGCAAGTGAAGCTATAAGTTCCCAAGTAATTCACATCTCTAATCTATTCCGTCTTACTATGTAATCTACATCCAATAACTACATTTTATTGCTACTTATTTATTATACCAGAAACAACAACATATATAAAGCTGCTTTGCTTTAACTCGGCTTGACAATGGGAGTTAATCCCCATAATTTTACCCACCACCACTCATGCGAGCATTCAAGTTCGAGACCTCTAAGATGAAGACTCAAGCTCTAAGCAGAAACAACCTTGGGAACATCATATGAATTTTATTTTTTAGAAGACAAGACACTCATAAAACCAAAATCACATACGAATGAAGCAATGCAGTAGCAGGGACATAATCAGCAGGACGTATCACAAACTCAAAACTACAACTATCATTAAAACTTTTGTTTAAACAAATGATTTTTTTTTAAAAAAAAAAGAGCACAAAGTGACAAACCTAAGACACATGTTTCATTAAGTTTTCCATTCAAATCAATCACTTACAACTGCATTTGCAAAACAAACCCTAATCTAGCCAAACAAGCTCCCACCCCAACTTGATAAAAGCCGATAAATAAACAAGCAAATTACTGCTCCACATATATATAGATACAAAATCCCAGAAGCTCAATTGAAACAAATCTACAAAACCAAGAAAGGAAAAAAAAAAAAAAACCCCATAAAAGATCAACCAAGAAAGGTATCTCACATTCCCATTCACAAAGAAAGCATAATCGTTGAAGGAGAAAAGGAATCGATTCATTTAATAAACAAGAAAAAAAAAAAAAAGCAGCAAAGACAATAAAAAGAAGGGGGAAAAGCAGAGCAAAACAGATCAACTTAAGATCAAGAGAGTTGACCCAGATTGGCAAAGAAACACAAAACAAAACCCAGATTGGCAAAGAAATTTTACCTTATGCTTTCTTTTGTTTCAATGTTGCACAGAGACTGAGGAAAGCGATTTCTCTCTCTCCTTGGAATGAATGATTGATTAATTGATTTTGAGGAGAGTATTTTTCTTTTTATTTTTCTTTTATATAGCAGCACTGTCTTTTTCGCTTATTATTTTTAAATTGACTTTTTTAATGAGGAAATTAATTTATTTATTTTATTTATTACTGTACATTTTTAAATTTCATTTATTCGAAACGACGTGTCGCTTCACGAGATGCAGAGAATCTATAGACGTTAGTCGGAATGGGTTTGGTCTCACGCGCCGGCATCAGGACTCCGAGGTCGAAGGAGTTGACGCGTGAATGAAAGCCCAACAGCGGAATAGCCCATCCTAGAGACTTTTCATGTGATTTTCACATGTGCCTGTGCGCGTGGGATAACAGCAATTGGACCTACACTTCTAATTTTGTGATATGATTTTATATTAGTGAAACTCGAGCACTAAAATTACCGAGTTAGCCTCTTCTTCCTTCTGGTCTGGTATAGTACTCCATACCGGCATCCTTTTTTTTCTTTATTTTTTACATATTTTCTTATTAAAACATTATATAATTAAATAATATATAATATAGTAATAAACTAATAATTATTATATACTGTTATAAAAAAATTATTTTTTCTATCATCAAGTTAAACTGGAATATTGATTTCGAAAAATATTACAAAATGCATGAGGAAAGATCCTCATACCAAACATAGTTAGCATTATCATCAAAAGTCTAGATATGTTATTCTATGTGCAAACACCATTAATAAAATTATAAGAAGAAAATTATCATCAAGGATTTTTTTTTGGCCCCCTTGACATCTTTTTGTTTCACACGAAGAAGAAACTATTGTATTACCCATGCTTGAAACTGGTTTTGATTCTTGAAGTCTTCCACATATTCTTACAAACTTCCAAGAAAACAGTGCGATCTCATCCCTAAAGTTTCTTGCGCCAAAGAGGGATTAACTTCAAGGATAACATCTTCTTCCTCACAATATTAGATTAGCCAAAAGATTGTTAAGATCTTTAGGCAATTATGAAAAGGTACCAAACCTTTATGTTTAATAGTAACTTGGTACCAAACCTTTTGTTTCGTCCAATTTACTACCAAACGTTATATAAAATGGTTCAATTTGGTACTTTTTCAAGCATCCGTTAGCGAGTGAAAACACACGCGCGTTAAATAACGCGTTAAGAATTTTGGACTGAAAAAAATAGCCACGTGGCAATTTTAATTAATAAAAAAATATTTAAAAATCTATTACTTTATTTTTCTTTTTTCTCTTTCTTTTCTTATTTTCTTCCTCTTATTTTCTGTTTCCTTCTCCTTCATCCTTTTCAAAACCGATTCTCTCTTTCAACTAAAACCCTAGAGCCGCTATCTTGATCTCCAGATCGGCATTTCTTCAAAGATCCCCTCTTTCTCCGCTGCTTTATGCTTCCATATGTAGAGCCAGATGTTAATATAAAGTTGGTTTGCGATTGAAAAGTTGCCTATAGTTTTTCAAAATCGTTTGTTTGAAGTAGAAGGAAAGATGAAATACTCTTCTTCATCTTCTCTGCTTGTATACCCGAAAAGCTTCCCCTTACTTTATCATTCCTTCTTTCTCTTTCCTCTCCTTCCTCTTCGCTCTTTGAAATTTCATTTGCTTCATCGATTGGGTGTGCCAATCGATGGCTCTGAACCCTTGAGGTTAACAATCCAGGGCTGGATTTGTTCCAACAATTAGAGGTTGGTGCATTGGCGGCTGATGAGGACACATGTGCCATCTGCTTGGAAGGGTTCTCTGAAAATTCAGGTTTCAAGTTGCCCTGCTCCAATGTTTTTCATGGGGACTGCTGCCCAGTGGCTATGGAGGAAACGATCTTGCCCCTTGTGTCGATTCCAACAATCTGAGCCAATTAGGTTTTTTTTCCCCTTTGGAAATTGTTATTTGCTCTGAGAACAATTGATTTAATTATGTATTAGTCTCATACTTGTAGACTTATTTGAATGTAATTCCATTTTGTATATGGTAATTTGATAAATTTACAATTCTTTTCTTCATCCAAACAACAAGTTTTACCTTCTGCTATACAATTTCTACTGCAAACCAATTTGGGTTTTGGTTTAATAGTCGTGAAAATGGGTGTCTCAATTTGGGTTACTGTTTAATTTTGTTATGAATTGAGTGCTTCATTCATGACCAATGGCTTTGTGATTGAGATTGGTGAGAGTATTGGTTTCATTTGGTGAAAAATGAGTGTTTAATCTAGGTTTTTTTTGGATATTCATATGTGTTATTTAAAAAGAAAGAAGAAACTGTTTTTTTTTACAGTTTTCTTTTTTTTAGTTAATAATTTGTGAGAAAATTGTGAGCTAACTTAGCTCAGCTAAGGAAGAAATATGAGAAAATAAAAAAGGGAATTAAAATTTAAAAAAAATAAAAAGGAGTCACGTGAAAAAAGATGAGAAAAAAAAAGAGAGAATGGGAATGAAATTATTAAATTTATAAAATATTAAAAAATAATAAAATATTAAAATAATAAAAAAAGCCATATAGATAACGGAAAAGTGAAGTTAACGGGTCTTAACGCGCGTGTTGTTCAAGCGCGCTGGAAGACCTAAAAAAGTACCAAATTGAACCATTTTATATAACGTTTGGTAGTAAATTGGATGAAATAAAAGATTTGGTACCAAGTTACTATTAAATATAAAGGTTTGGTACCAAATTGAGATTTCAACCTTTTCTAAACTCTAGTGAGGTACTCCTATTTATTTATACAAGATACAGATACTCATTACGTGAATAGTTTATAACAGTTTCTTATTAATAGGTAGTTTTTTTTTGAAAGCAATAGGTAATTTTTTTAAATATTTTTAAAATGGGTAGTTTTTATTTTGTTTTGAATTTTTAAAAATCTCAATTATTCTCGAGTCAACTCATTAAACAAACTTCGACTTTATAATTAGTATAAATATTTATTTTATTCAATTTTTTCAAATTATCACGAAAAAAAAAAGGAAAAAAGAGGTGTTAGTGTTAGGTGAACGTTCATCTGCTTAGCTTGTCGGAACGTGGGACAGAAGTCTACCCTTTTTTGCTAAAATTTTGCATTTTTACTTTTAAAATAATGTAAATATAATTAATTTGAGAATGGCCCACGCCTATCTTGGTGACCGTTGGAGGGTCCTCATCAGTCATCTCCAACTAGCCGTTAGTGGTGCTTTGTTTTGCCTGCCGATTTTTCCGATTTTATATTCATTTAAAGAGCTGGAAAATGGAATTCTCACCCAGCTCAAAAACAATGAATAGAAAAAGGTTAGATTACATAAATAATACTCCACCAATTGGTTCCAAGTCCAACTATAATAATTAATTAATTAATCAATTAATTTTGGATATTTTCTCATTCTTTCTTTAAAAAAAAAAACATGAAAGATAAAAATTAGATTAGATTAAACCCTCACTCCTCTATCATCAACTTGAACCGTCTCTAATACTTGTTGGGGAAGAACTCAAAAGACCTCATAATCTTCATCCAAGTTACAATCTATCTTTGATAGCTTGTCCGTATAAAAGTTGCCTTCTCGAAGAGTATGCTTGTAGCAACGTGGCGGGCCCGGGGGGTCCGAACCCCGCTGTTTAAACGACTTGGAGGAAAAACTATTGAGTTCTGATGGGAGTCGCCACTAATTTTTTTTTTTTTTTCACCTAGGTGTGATTAGCCACCTAATCGATTATTAGGTCTAATATTAACCTATGTTAGACATAAGGTAGTACTAAACCTAACAAGGCCTGCTTAACCAAAGTCTTAAGGTTCGGGAGTCGGGTACGCGTGGAGAAGGATTAGCACCCCCACGACGCCCGTTGAAACGACGCCACTGACTGGTCTAGGACTAACTATGGGTTTTCATCATTGGTTAATTCCTTTCCTTAAGCCTTAGTTTTTTCATGCCTGGTCTAACTTAAGTGAGTTATACTTAGCCTTTAGTTAGTTCTTCATTTAGACCATATTGTTTTTTTTTTGAAAGACATATATTATTGATAATCGAAGAGTGATTAAGAATCACTACAAAACGAACAAAGACCAAGCAAGAAGGACAAACCCGCAGGCAGAAAAAACTAAAAAACAACAAAACAAATAACAACAAAAACCAAACCATCACAAAAAGCTAATCAAAAGGCCACGACACAAGTCTCACACATCCACACCCAAACTGCACAGGCAACAGAAACAAACTTGAAAGATCAACTCTTCACGTGAATCCAACATAAGGAAGAATACCATTCCTGCAAAGATACTCTATTCGCAGCAAACAACTCCATAAAATTACCAATCTCTCAAAAACATGAAAAAACTCATCAATGATAACGATTAAAGAATCAGAGACACTAACTATTGTAGACACCCATTTTGACCCATATCCTTTGAATTAGAATAAATTGTCTTTTAATTTGCATTTAGGGTCATTTGGGTCATCTTCAAATTTATTAGGTCATTTTTTTTTACAATTTTAGTATAGTATTAGGACTTATTTTGCTAATCAACATTTTACATTAATATTACCTTTTTATTTGAGTGCAGGCAAAAAAGACAATAAATAATAAATAATAAAACAAAAAAAAATGAACTTTGAAAAAAGAATTATTCTGAACTAGTTCATTTGAGCTTTGCTTTCTCTAAGATTGTCTCATTTATTTTTTGGGACTTTGCCAATACGTTTTGTGTTTGTCTCATTGGACCTGATTCCTTCCTTGTCCAAATGCCCAACTTTCCCAATTATGATCACCATTGTGCAAAAGGTTTTATTCCCTTTCCTCCACGTCTTTGTTATTGGTCTTAATCTCCTTTTTAAGGTCTAAATTTTCTTCTTAAGCCTATTTTCCCTTTTGAGTTACTCTTAACAAAATTCCCAAATTGCTTGGTTCCATTGGTTGTCAATCTTTAGGCTTGCAATTTATTCCTTGGATAGTAATAGGTCAAATTTTTTATCCACTCCATTTGGGCCACCTTTGGTTCAAACCCACCTCCCATTTCATCATTTTACAAACAAAATTTTGCAAAAGAAAGAAGGTGCTTACTCTTTCTGCTCAATCCACTTTTCCAGTTTACCCAAAAATCACCCTTTAAAAATTAATTAACAATAATTGGCAAAGGGCAAAGAAAAATCTGTATATAAATTTCTCAGCAGATTTCATCTGTAACCTTATACTTTTACAATGTCTAGAGATTGCAAGATAGCCACTATTGAAAAAAGGAATATATGAAGCCCTTCTTAGTTCTTCTACTTGCACTCCTCTGGCTTCAGGCTTTGGCGCAAGTTTCTGCATTAAGCAATGACCGTGCAAATTCTTTGGCCTATGTAGATGGTGAAAAAGTGACATGAGCTCTTAGCACTAGCATCTAGCTGCACTTACATAGATAATCAATTATCGTTTGGTTTCAGTTTTTTAGAATCAAAAGTGCTGCAGCAAACACATACCATCCCAACATTCCATCATCTCATTTGAACATTAGAGATAGGTAGAGCACATATCACGAGTTCATATACTCATTCATTTACTTCCATGACTTTTTGACAAAACATCTCAGCAATAAATTCATCACTGCAATTAGTGTCATACACCACATTACATACTTCTTAGTACAGTAGTATTCTTAATTCTATTCATCTCAAAGTGAAGGCTCGGCTCGTAGCACAATAAAACATCAGGAAGCCAAAACAGGACTCGAAATGACAAGAATGATTCAATAAACAGTTTATTCAAGCAAGAGCAATACACGTAGGGTATATACATAAGCAATAAAGGATGTCATTTCATTTCTAAAGAGAATTAAAGTATATCATAACATGTGATTCGCTGGTCAAGAAGTCAGCGCAAGGCTATGGCCGGATTTGGCATATTCAGGATGGACCCAAGGTGACTATTTTCTGTCTGATATGATCCAGCTTGGCACCCACATGTACAATGAAAACTCACGTGAGGTTGTGAAGGGGTAAAATGGAGAGAAATTAGAGAATGAAACCGCTGAATCAAAAGCGGACAAAAACGAAGGAGGAGAGTATACCAATTTAGCCTCCAAGACTGTCTCTCTCAAACAAAAGATACCTAAGGCACTTGAAACAGACAAAAACAGGGTCAATTAAGTGAAATAGAGCCAAACTTTTAAGACCCTTGGATCAAGAAAACAGACGGTGAAAATCAAAAGTTTTGGAAGTTTATATACCCCATTTTCAGAGAGGGAAAGGGGGAAGGTTTTTTTTTTTTTTTTTTTTTTTTTCATTTTGGAAGAAGTTTTTTTAAAGGAAACTAGGGTTTTTGGCCTTGGGAGTTCATCGGTTTTTATGCTTTCTTTTTCTGAAAATTAAAAAAAGGAAAAAGGAAAAGCTTCAAAGAAAACTCACCTAGCTTGAGATCTCGTCTTGAGCCATGAAGGGAGTTTGAAGTTTTCTTATTTTCTCGAACCTTTCTTGATGCGCCAAGGGCTTATCATGGCTTAGAAGGACACATTGGAGCCAATGAAGATCATGGAGATGTCATCGATGCTAGCTTGGAGGATCATGGAGGTGGAGGCACTAGTGACCGGCCATGCGACTTGGAGAAGTCCGTGCCGGTGTTGGCCGGCCAACACCGGCCACGTGACTCGGAGATGCCCGGCCAACACCGGCCACGCGACATGGACATGTCCGGCCACAACCGGCCATCGCTAAGCGCACCAACCGGCCACAACCGGACATCGATAGGGCCATCCGGACAAGACCGGCCTTTTGATCCTTTAGCCATTCCACAAGGTCCAATGACTAGGGCACGGGCTAAAAGGTTCAAGGAAGCTTTATTGGGCTTTGTAAGATCTCATCTTGGAGGTTTAGAGTCCATTGAAGAACATTTGGAAGGCATTGAAGTCGACATCACCAAGAATATTCCGATCGATTCCAAGGTGTTTACTTTACTTGAAATCGATGAGCATTAGGCTTTGGTATTGTGTAATTCAGCCTCATGGGCCTTTATTCTATCTTAGATTAATTATTTATTTAGTTTAGAAGACATTGGGTTGGGCCTTGTTTGACTAAGTCCAATCCTTGCTTAATTAAAGTTATGTATTTACTTTTCCTCGTAGGACAAGGAATAGGCTATTTCCTTGTTCCTTCCTTTATGTTTTCCTTTTAGTTTTAGGAGAAGGGTTATGCGTCCCCTACTAGTATATAAAGGGACCATCCCCCTCTTGTAAACAAAAGAAGTTGAGTTGATTAATAAAGTTGAGGATTATTTTCCCAAATTGATTATCTTAGCTTCATTGTTCTAGTTTGAGCAAACTTAGGGTTCTTCATCTTGTAGAGTCCTAGCAAGCAATTAGGTTGAGATAACTTAGTTGTTTGTGAATCTTGTGATCTTGAGAATTCAATTGCAGGTCTAATTGAGTGCTTAAGGCCGACGAAAGAGGAGGGATAGCTTTGTGAAGATCATCGACATACAAGTCTAGGAGTTGAAGAAGTTCAAGTCGACTTTAGTGGATATTCAAAGGGGATTTTGAATCTAATACAACTAGATTCGTATCAATTGGTAATCAGAGCATAGGTTGTCATCTTCAATCGGTAAATCTATCCTTCTATACATCAATCATCACGTTTTCATCCATCACAACACACCCAAACACTCATCGCACCACCTTCTTGAAAAATTCAAAATTCAGAAACTTCAAAAATTCATAGCCGATTCATCTTGCATCATTTTACTTTGAAATTTCAGATTTGAGTCTCTCATAACTAGTAGTTATATCGAAAAATATAAAATAAAATAAAAAAATTTCGACCAGAAACTTGTGATTTTTGTTCTGGATTCGTTTGAGCTCGGAAAGCTGTGAAATTTGAGCTTTAGACTTATTTTGGTGTGATCTTTCTGGGAAAAATATTGAAAAAAAAAATCAAAAAAATCTGTGCTGTTATCGTTATTTTTCAGGAACTAGGGTTCTTAGTTTAGGAAATTTGGGGATTAGGGTTTTCTTGTGCAATTGATCTATTTAGTTGCAACTAATCCTAGTTGTTTGTGTAATTGGATCCTTGGATTGCTTTTGCTGTTAATTGTGATTTGATTTGAAGAATTTCAGGTTACAAACCCTATTGGATTCAAGTGGTATAAAATAGGAGACAAGTGGTACTAGGGTTTATGCTAATCGATTGATATTGTGATTGTGCTTGAATTGAGTTTTTGTGTAGCAACTTTGGAGAAGAATTTCAACATAAGGAGCCTGCATTAAGTGGTTTGGTTTGGTTTAAGATCACTTTTCTTTTGATTCACAAATAACTTTGCTACTAATTGTTTGTTCCTCAAGTAGGTCACGAGAAGAAAGGAGTGCTCTAGGAGTTGCTCTTATTAGGCCTATTGAAGCTAGTAAAAGGCAAATCTTGTGAGATCATTAAGAGAGTAGTGGACCGCCAATCCATAGGACTTGAGTACATACACGAGAGCACAAGTCAAAGGTATAAGCACACACACACTTGTGAGGAATTTTACCACTAATTTTTGTTCTTTTTGTAGGTACTATGGAAAGAGAACAAGAGCAACCAAACATGGTTGCTATGTTGCAAACTCTAATGCAACGTTTTGACAATATGAATACTAGGTTCGATACTTTGACCAATGAAGTCCAACAAGTAAGAGATGGTCAAATTCAACAAGCTCAACCTCCTCAAAGAGCTAATGTCGCACGCAACAATGAAGAGGATCACCCTCCACCACCAAGGCAAATTGCTAGAATCGACCCCATGGAGAGACTAAGGCAACAAGAACTAGGAGGGCAAGCTCACAATGAAAATATGCGGCCTAGAAGAGGAATTGAAAGATATGAGTCTAAGGACAACATCAAATACAAAATCCCTAAATTCAATGGGAGAGGGTCTCCAGCCGATTACTTGGAGTGGGAGTCGAAATTGGATATGTATTTTGACTACTATCCACATGCCGAGCCAAAGAAGGTACAAATTGCTACTCTTGAATTCACGGAGAATGCTTTAAATTGGTGGAATCAATTGGTGCAAACAAGAAGAAGAAACTTGGAAGGGCCGATCAACACTTGGTTGGGTCTAAAGAGTTATATGAGGAAGAGGTTTGTTCCAAGCTTTTACACTAATGGTCTTTACCAAGAGTTGCAATCTTTGAGACAAGGAACTAGGAGTGTTGATGAATACTACTCCGAGATGATGTTGTTGATGTCAAGGGCCGAGATCGATGAAGCTCCACAAGCTACTATAGCTAGATTCTTGGCGGGATTGAATAGAGAAATTCATGATATAGTGGAGATGCAACAACACTATGAGGCTGAGGAGTTGCTTCAACATGCTTTGAAGGCCGAAAGCCAAGTAAAAAGGAATAAGAAGAACTTTACATCATCATCAAGCTCATGGAAAACTCCAATCAAGAAGGATGACAAGTCATCAAAGGAAAAGGAGTTAGCGCAAAAAGGTACCCCTAAAACCGATTCTAAATCTTCATCAAGCTCATCTTCAAAGAATCATGTCAAGTGTTTCAAGTGTCAAGGTTTTGGACACTATGCTAAAGATTGTGTGAACAAGAAAGTGTTGTTCGTGAATGACCAAGGAGAAATCGAAAGTGAAGATGAAGAGATTACTTTAGGATCTAGTGGTGATGGAGATGATGAAGGAGAAGCGCATGAAGATGGTGATGATGGTGTCGGTTTTGCACTTAAAAGTTTGGTTGCTAGGAGAACTTTGAGTGCTTATGTGAAAAACGATGTGAACAACCAAAGGGAGAACTTGTTCATACTAGGATGTATGCGAATGGGAAGCCTAGTAGCGTGATTATCGATGGTGGGAGTTGTACAAACATAGCTAGTATTTATTTGGTGAAGGAGATGCAATTACCCACTACACAACACCCTAAACCTTATAGCTTGGGTTGGATCAACGATAAGGAGGAAATTAGGGTTAACAAACAAGTTTAGTTTCTCTTTGTTTGGGCAGGTACAAGGGAGATATATTGTGCGATATCTTACCCATGCAAGCATGCCATGTACTTCTTGGGCGACCATGGCAATACGACAACAAAGTTCAACATGATGGTGAGACGAACCAATATACTCTCATGTGTGGTAAGAAGCCCTTTACTTTTATTCCATTATCGCCTCAAGGAGCTTTAAAAGATCAATTAAAATTGAAAGAGGAATTTACTAAGATGGAATCCAATTATAGGGCTAAAGAAAAGAATAGACATGCTAAGTTAGATGTAAATTGCGATTTAGTTGAAAAGCATGCTAGTTCTAAGAAAGTTGTTAAGGAGTGTATGTTAGCAACTAAGAGTGAGATTAAAGAGGCTTTGAATGATAATTCTGTTTTGATCTTGCTTTTGCTTAAATATACACTTGTGAGCACTAACCACTTGGAAAGCAAGCTTCCAAGCAAAATTGTTTCTCTTTTGAGTGATTATGTAGATGTGTTTCCTAAGGAGATTCCTGGTGGTTTACCACCAATTAGGGGGATTGAACATCAAATCGACTTCATCCCTGGGGCGCAAATTCCAAATAAGCCAGCTTATTGGACAAATCCTGAAGAAACAAAGGAATTGGAGAAGCAAGTTGGAGAGCTACTTCAAAAAGGGTTTGTGCGTGAGAGCCTTTCTACATGTGCCGTTCCTGTGTTGCTTGTTCCTAAGAAAGATGGGACTTGGAGAATGTGTGTCGATTGTAGAGCAATAAACAACATCACGGTAAAGTATCGTCACCCTATTCCTAGATTAGATGATATGCTTGATGAATTGCATGGTGCTTGCTTATTTTCTAAAATTGATCTTAAGAGTGGCTATCATCAAATTCGCATGAAAGAGGGTGATGAATGGAAAACTGCCTTTAAAACTAAATTAGGGTTGTATGAATGGTTAGTTATGCCTTTTGGATTGACTAATGCACCTAGTACATTCATGCGATTAATGAATCATGTTTTAAGAGCTTTTATTGGCAAGTTTGTGGTTGTTTATTTTGATGATATTCTTGTGTATAGCCGAAACCTAGATGAGCATGTTAGGCATCTAAGATGTGTGTTAGATGTACTTAGGGTTGAGAAGTTGTATGCTAACCTTAAGAAGTGCACCTTTTGCACAAACAAGCTTGTTTTTCTTGGTTTGTGGATTCATCGCAAGGTATAGAGGTTGATGAAGAAAAGATCAAGGCAATCAAAGAATGGCCAACACCCACCAACATTGGACAAGTGAGATCTTTTCATGGACTAGCCAGATTCTATAGGAGGTTTGTTAAGGACTTTAGCACCTTAGCCGCCCCTATTACAAGTGTTATGAAGAAGAATGCACCATTCAAGTGGGGAGATGAACAACAAGAAGCATTTGAGACGTTGAAGGATAAACTAACTAATGCTCCTTTGCTTGTTTTACCTAACTTTAACAATACTTTTGAGATTGAATGTGATGCATCAGGGGTTGGAATTGGAGCTGTTTTAATGCAAGGTGGGAAGCCCGTCACATACTTTAGTGAGAAATTGAATGGGGCTGCATTGAACTATCCAACCTATGACAAAGAGTTGTATGCTCTTGTGAGGGCGTTGCAAACTTGGCAACACTACCTTTGGCCTAAGGAATTCGTGATTCATACGGATCATGAGAGCTTGAAGTATTTAAGAGGCCAACAAAAGCTAAACAAGAGGCATGCTAAGTGGAGCGAGTTCATAGAGAGCTTTCCTTATGTTGTGCGATACAAGCAAGGTAAGGAGAATGTGGTAGCCGATGCTTTATCAAGGAGGTATGTCTTGTTTTCCATGCTTGATTCTAAGTTTCTTGGTTTTGAGTATATTAAGGAATTATATGCTAGTGATGTTTACTTTAGTGAAATATTTAAAGCATGTGAAAATTCTGGTTTTGGAAAGTATTATAAGCATGATGGATTTATGTTTAAAGAATCTAGATTGTGTGTGCCTTCTTGCTCTTTGCGCATATTGCTCTTGAGGGAATCGCATGAAGGGGGTTTAATGGGTCACTTTGGAGTTGATAGAACATATGATATATTGCATGAACACTTCTTTTGGCCTAAGATGCGACATGATGTAGGAAAGTATGTTGCTAGTTGCATTGTTTGTTTGCAAGCTAAATCTACATCTAAACCGCATGGATTATATACTCCTTTACCTATTCCTCATGAACCATGGACTCATATTAGCATGGATTTTGTGTTAGGATTACCTCGTTCTAGGAGAGGTAAAGATTCTATCTTTGTGGTTGTTGATAGGTTTTCTAAGATTGCTCACTTTATTGCATGTACTAAAACGGATGATGCCATTAATGTAGCTAATTTGTTCTTTAAAGAAATTGTTAGACTACATGGAATGCCTAGGACGATTGTAAGTGATTGAGATGCTAAGTTCTTAAGTCACTTTTGGAGAACTTTATGGGCTAAGTTAGGTACTAAGTTGTTATTTTCTACTACTTGTCATCCTCAAACTGATGGTCAAACCGAGGTAGTTAATAGGACTTTGTCTACTTTGCTTAGGGCTTTAATTAAAAAGAACTTACGAACTTGGGAGGATTGTCTACCACATGTTGAATTTGCATATAATAGAAGCATACATAGAACCACTGGATGTTCACCTTTTGAAACTGTGTATGGATTTAATCCTTTAACCCCATTGGATTTGTTGAGTTTACCTTTGAGTGTGCAAGTCGACATGGATGGGCAAAAGAAGGCCGATTATGTTAGAGAACTTCATGCTAGGGTTCGAGCTCAAATTGAGAAGAAGACACAACACTACATGAAGAATGCTAACAAAGGGCGCAAGGAAGTCATCTTTGAACCCGGGGATCGGGTTTGGTTGCATCTAAGGAAGGAGAGGTTCCCTGAAAAGAGAAAGTCTAAGCTCTTACCTCGTGGAGATGGTCCATTCCAAGTCTTGGAGAGGATCAACAACAACGCCTACAAGCTAAATCTTCCTAGTGAATATGGCAATGTAAGTGCTACTTTTAATGTTTCAGACTTATCCTTGTTTGATAGTGAAGTAGATTTGAGGACAAATCCTTCTCAAGGGAGAGGGGATGATGCGCCAAGGGCTTATCATGGCTTAGAAGGACACATTGGAGCCAATGAAGATCATGGAGATGTCATCGATGCTAGCTTGGAGGATCATGGAGGTGGAAGCACTCGTGACCGGCCATGCGACTTGGAGAAGTCCGGCCAACACTGGCCACGTGACTCGGAGATGCCCGGCCAACACCGGCCACGCGACATGGACATGTCCGGCCACAACCGGCCATCGCTAG